>PVJO010018070.1:0-37626 GCA_004026905.1 Hystrix cristata | reverse complement strand
CCCCCCCAGGGTGGCCAAGGGTGGATGGGAAGGGGGCCTCGGGGTGCCCTTCTCCTACTCCCCAAGAACCCAAAGCCTCCGCCCACCCGAAGCCCCAGCCTGGGAGAGCAAAAAAGGAGCTCCCGGCGCTTTAAGGCCAGCGAGCCTAATTGCCCAGATTTCCCCGGCAGCCAGATAAACAGCGAGGCCGGCTGGCGCCAGCGAGAGGCAAACTGCACATTATCACCCCTTCCTCACCTCCAGGAGGAGCAAGGAGGAGCAGGCGGCAGCCGAGGGGCCAAGCGGGCTGGCGGGCGGGCGGGGGCTGGGAAGCCCAACTTGAAATCGATCTCATTTCAAAGGGATAATGCCAGGCCAAAGAAAAGGAAAACTTTTCGAGCCGTTCTAATTCCTGCAGTCCTGGCCTGGGAACCCTGTGTTTTCCTCCAGGGCCTCCTCCAGTCGTTTAGAAGTTTCTCTCTCTCTCTCCTCTCTCTCTCTCCCTCTGTCTCTCTTTCCCGGGTGCAATTTGGATAATAGTAATTTACTGAATATAATTACAGAAAAAAAAAAGTGGTGAAGCACAGAGCAGGAGATTTATTCCGAAGTTAATGGATACTTTCGGGAGAAAGGAGCTCTATAAACACAGGTCAGAGCTGTGATTAAAGTATTTCTCCACATTTCCGTCCACATAGGCATCCACAGGCTCGGCTGCCTGCACCCCAAACAGGGTGGCAGATGGAGCCTCCACAGGGTGCCCAGGACACAGCCTGGCACCCCGAGAACCCCAGTTTCCAGGATAAGCAAGCACGAAGAGGGCCAACAGAAGGAGAAAGGCCTCTCCCTACAGCCTGGAACCCCCAAACTGTGCAGATGGGAAGAGGCATGGAGAGGAGCACTTTACTGCAAGCACCAAGGGGACTGGTGCTGCTCATGTGCTGCAGCCCTGAGCCTGCTCAGGTACCCGTCCCGGCCTCTGCACGGAGCCCTCTCCTAATCAGGACTCAGGACTCGCCCAGCTGAGCCCCAGCTATGCACCCGCCCAGCTTGGGGAGCCAGGCTGGCGGCCAGGCAGCGGGCGGGGTGGGCAGCAAAGGGTTTCCCCGGCTCTGTGCCCCAGCAAAGGCGAGAGGGTCAGCGCAGGCATGCCGCGCACTTGGCCCACGGCTGTCCTCCGGTGTGGCCAATTTGCGGGTCAGTGACTAGTGGCCGGCAAGAAGGCAGGACAAGAAACACGGGGACACAGGCCCTGTGACAGCGCCTCCTTCTGGAAAGAGGACAGCAGCCAAGCCCCAAGGCTTAGTCCAGAATTAGATGTGGGGATGTCCCTAGAGCCACCCACACTGACCTGTAAGATCACTGAACGGGGAGGTGACTCGTCCAAGGTCAATTTGCCGGTTCCAGGCTGGGCAGAGCCCAGGACCAGGTTCCATGGCTAAAAACTGGCCTGCAGCTTGCCTGACAGCCCACAGCATGCAGTTGCTCATCACACCAACGCCCAGACCAACTCCCAGGCCAGGCAGCAGGAGCCCAAGTGGGTCCCGTGTGTGTCTCCAACTTTCTCCACTCCTCCCCTTCCTGCCCACCTGAGCATGCCTGACCCCTGGACACTCTGCTGCCCCAGGTTAGAGGTGTGGCACTCCGGGAGGTGATCCTGTTACACACACACCCACAGTACTACTACTGGAGCTTCACACCAGCTGACCCGGCCCTGCCCACTTCCCTTCTTCCCATCTCTCCCCCCCAAAGGGCAAAGAGCCTACTTACATTTCCACTCTGCACGCTACAGCACCCAGCACCCAGCACCCTGCCTGCCTGGCACACAGTAAGTGCTCAACACACGCTCACTGGCCCATGGACATGGTGAGAGAGAAGAGCGCCTGCCAGGCCCTTCTAGAAGAAAGAAGTGGGCCTCAGCGTCCGTCTCTTACCAGAAAAACAACCAGGGACCAGACAACCACACTAGAGCTGCCTTCCCCAGGGACAGGGAGGAGACGCGGGTAGGCAAGGGAAAAAGCGCCTCCCAGGGCGCTGTCAGCAAGAGAAACAAGGTGCATAGGAAGCCTATCCGGACCACATACCAGGGACTGTTCAGGGCCCCTACATGGATCCTGGTGGGACCAGTAACCTAGAGCAGCCCCCACCCATGCCCTGTACTCAGGAACCACCACTGGGAACACCTTCTTTTTTCCCTTCCTGTCCCAACACATTCACCCCAACACCTGGGGTGGATGCAGGTCCCTAAGTCCACCTTCCC
This sequence comes from Hystrix cristata, assembly GCA_004026905.1. Lineage (NCBI taxonomy): Eukaryota > Metazoa > Chordata > Mammalia > Rodentia > Hystricidae > Hystrix > Hystrix cristata. The sequence goes on along the minus strand of PVJO010018070.1, from coordinate 35,390 downwards.
CTTCCTCTCTGAGACTCAGGAGACCTGTGGGTGCTGACTCTGTCCAGGGAGGCCACAGTGAGCGAACTCAGAGCCCTCCCGGGGCCCACAGCCTGCAACCCTGACCACCCCTTCCCAGCAAAGTGCCTCTCACCACCGACCCTACAGTGCAGAGTCGAACAGGGGGCCTCACCTCTGCTCCAGCACCTGTCCCCAGGTAAGCCAAGGGGTAGGGTGTGCAGGAAACCCCAGGAGGAGAATAAAGAAGGGGGCAGTTCTGGGGCAATAAAACAGCTGGCTTCCACAGATGCGTCCAGGACCTCGGCTCAGAGCCGGGACCCAGGCTAGAGAAGCCTAATGATGGAGGACACCGGTGTTGCATGCCAAGGCATGCTGGGAAGGAGAGGGGTTACCCAGCAAAAGCTTTGCTCCTAAGTACACAATGGAGCAAGTGGGATATCTTACCAACACCTTTGACTCTGCTCACAATGTGCCTACATCCTATTTCACAACTTACAGATCCTTGTATACAAAAAGCAGCAAGAGTACAGGCATACACACACACACACACACACACACACACACAAAGCTAGAACCCTAGGTACAGAACGGGTGGCACCCATTTCTTTGACCTCTCCTTGGCCCGCCCTCCCTTTCAGGGTCTGAAACTGAAGCCCACAAGACCGGCCTGCAGCCGCGCAAAGCGAACTCCAACGTGCGCACTTTTTTGCGTTTGCTGGAGCCTCAACCCGAAGCAGCCCTCTGGCGAGCGTGTGCTCGGACGCCCCTCCCCGGGGACTCCCCGTTGGGGGCGCCCGGACCGCCGGGTCCCGGCCCCGAAGTCCAGGGCGCGGAAGGGGCGGGAGCCACGGCCCCGCGTGCGCTCACCTGGCCCGCAGAGCCGGCTGAAGTGGTAGGGATTGCAGCACACGGTGGGGCCGTCGGCGGCAGCGGCAAAGCTCTGGCAGCCGCACAGGGGCTTGAGCTCCACGGCGTGCTGCAGGTCGGGCCAGCGGAAGAGGCGGCCGAGCAGCAGCTGCGGCGGCGCGGACTGGCCGCCCAGGCGGAGGTCGGCGCGCGGCACCAGCACGCAGCCGCCCGGCACGCCGCCGCGGGACTCCACGGCCTCCAGCAGCGTGTCCAGCGAGCGCTCCTTGAGCCGCTTCAGCAGCGAGTACGTGACGGTCTTCAGCTCCCGCTCCAGCAGCAGCAGCCGCGAGCGGCCTTCGCGGCTCCGCCCGCCGCCTGCCGGCTCCGGGCCCGCCCCGGCCAGGGGGTCGCCGGCGTCCCGGGGCGCGTCCGCCGCGGCGTCTCGCTCCGAGAAGAGACAGCAGGTCACCGTCTCGCAGTCACTCTCGGGCAGCCAGCCTGGGCCTCCCGGCTCCGCCACTTCCAGCGGGGAGCCCCCGGCGCCGGCCCCCGGCTCCGACATGGGCCTCGGGGGGCCCCCCGCGCGCCGACGCCTGCCCGCGCCCTGGGCGCAGCGCGGTCCCACTGCGTCCCGGGCCCGCCGCGGGGCTACCGGGCGGACGTCGGGGCGGCCGCAGCCTGCGCCCTCTCGCGCGCGCGGGGCCAGCTCCGCTTGGCTGCCCAGGATCCCATCCGCGTCGCCTCCTCCTCCTGCGCCGCCGCCGCCGCCGCCTTCCTCCCGATCGGGGACCACACGACTTCGCCAAAGTCGCCGCACCAGCCCCGAGCGTTTGGACCTGAACATACGATATCCTTTGGCGCCAGGGGTGGGGGGCGGCGGTCTCCGGTTACCGGGGGTCCGTTCCCTCAGCGAGGCGCGGGCTGCGCGGGCCGCAGCCCCGCATGAAGCTCCGCCGCGGGGCGCCGTGCAGAGCGCGCGCAGCCCGTCGTCGAAGGGGCGCCGCGGGGCCGCAACATGAGGGAGCTCGCCGGGGCGGGACAGCCGGGAACACGCGCGCGCCGAGCCGCAGCCCGCGCGGGGCCGGCGGCTGCACGCACCGGTGCGGCCGCGCTCCTCAACTCCGGCCCCCGCGCGTCGGGGACGCTGCACGCGGCGCGCGGCAGGAGAGACCCCGCATGGGCCGAGGAGCCTCCAGAAGTTGCGCGCGGGTCCGTGAGCACAAAGCGCTCTCGCCCAAGCCCCGCAGGGCTCTGCCTTTAAAACCCAAGCGCTTCACCTCACGGGCTCTACCTGCAGGGTCCAAAAGACAGGCTTGTGGATACCCTCAACTTCCTGCCAAAAGGGGAAAAGAAGAAAAAAAAAAAAAAAGGGGAGGGGGAAGAAAAATCCCAAACAAAACCCAATCCCAAGGTTTGCATGCACGGAAGGCCAACTCCGCCTCAACTCCCAGGCGCTAGATGCACTTGGAGCGAGTTTCTCCGGAACGCGGTGTCAACACAGGAGTGGGAGTGTAAAAACCGCAGAGCTGCTGGGAATCCTTAATTAAAAACGCACTCCGCCGAGGCCGAGGTCGCAGCCCGCCCCACGCTGCGCTCGGACGCTGGGCGCCGCGGCTGCTGAGGTCGCCCCCCTCCCCCCGCCACCAGAGTGCCTCCCGGTGGCCCCGCGGTCCCGGCGAGGCTCGGCCAGGCAGCGGCCGGCGGCTCTTTCTCTCGGCTCGGCTCCCTCGCTCGCTCCCCCGCTCGGCTCTCTCTCTCTCTTTTTTGTTCTCCTCAAACGCACAGTGAGGGCCCCCGGAGGAGCGCGGCGGAGTCATTGGCTGCCTCCCATCATATGCCAGTCTAGACACTTTGGCGGCTCCGCGGCGCTGATTGTTGCGCAAACAAGGTTTCAAGTTTCTTAACTCTTAAAGGAGAACACGTCCCATTGCAGGGCCCGAGGCTCCGAGGGGCTGGCTCCCGGGGCGGGCCGAGCCCGGGCCCCCGCCCCGCGCCCGCCCCGGCACCCCCGCCCCGGGGCCTGAAGGCGCCCGTGGCTCACTCTCGGGCACGGATGTGCGCGAGCACCCGGGACACGAGCGTGCACACGCACCCTGGACTGCACGCGCCGCCGGCCTGCGCGCCAGGGCTCCGCGCACCCACAGAGCCTCTGACGCGATCGGGGCGCCCGGCCTGGTGCACGAACTTACAAACACGCGTTGCATTTCAGAGTCGTGCAAACCCCCGCCCCAGCACGGGCCAGTAAAAATGGGTGTGCGTGTGCCTTCCTGCCCCGCATCTCGGGGGAGCTGGGCGACAGATAGGTTGGGTGAGTGGGACCTACCGTGGCGGCGCAGGGTCTGGGGGGCATGGGGCACCGCGCCAAGGGGTGCTCCAGGCTCGCCCAAGGTGGGGACTTGGAGAGGCTGGGGAGTGTGACCTCGATGGCTCCTCTAGGCGTCCCGACCACCCCCCCCACGCCCCGACGGCTAGCTCTGTCTGCCCCCCGGGAAGGGATGTGGCTCGGGAGTCGCGCTCTCCCAAGCAAGGGTCACCAGGGAAATGGGGGTGAGCCGGGGACGGGGTAGGAACGCCCGGCGCGGGAAGGGTTAAGCCCGCTCGGGCCCTGGAGCCGGCGCGGCGGGGTACCTCCTCGGGCGCGCTCGCTCGTCCGAGGGTGGCAAAAGTTCAAGCTTGTAAAGTCAGGATTGGTCCCGCGCGGAGGGGAAAAAAGGCCTGGTCCCCCCTCCCCCTCCCGGGCGTGGCGCCGATTGGCCGGGCGGCAGGGCCGGCACCGCCCTCTCCCGGCGCGCGGCGGCCCCACCTCCGGCGCGGCGGCCCCGCCCCGCCCCTTTCCGGGCAGGAGTCGGGCCCCGCGCTCAATGAAAGACATTCCGCTACTCTCATTGGCCCGGGGCTGGGCGCCAGGCCCCGCGGGAGCCCGGGGCGCCGGCGCGCGGAGCTCCCTCGGGTGCCCACGCTGGGGGCCGGCGGCGGGCGTGGGCGGGGGTGCGCCCAGGGCCCCGGGGCTGGGAGCGCGGGAAGAAGGGCGCCGTCTGCAGGGAGGTCCCAGAGCCTTACCTGGGGCCAGGTACCGTGCGCGCCGCGCTGGCCGGGGACGCGATGGCCCTCCGGAACGAAGAATAGGTTGAGAAGCGTCCCCACGCCCACCCCCTACTGCTGTGGCCAAGTCTAAAGCGCTCCCCTGGCTTGGGATGCTGCTTAGAAATGCGGGTCCTGCTCCCCAGGACTGTGAAGGCCCTAGGAAGGGATGCCGAAGAGCAAGCGCTCCAAAAACAAACGAAGCAACGTTATACCCAGAAGTCACTCCTCTCCAGGGTCAAATTAATGCATCTTAATTTCTTGTTTGTTTTTTCGAGACAGGGTCTGTGTATCCCAGGCTGGCGCCAAACTCATGGTGATCCTCCTGCCTCAGCCTCCCAATTGTTGGGATTACAGGCGTGCACCACACCCCCGGCTAAATTAATGCATTTTAAAATACAAAAAGGAAACTAAATGTAACTGATGAAGTTATTTGCTGCTTGCTGATTACATTAACAGTGGATGTCTGTTGGCCTTTTACTATGGGTCAGACAATGGTCCTAGCATTACCAGGACTAGGTCTCTCATAACAGTATTATTTTCTCCATGTCCAGATGAGGAAATTGAAGCGCAAGAGCTTGCCCATCTACTTTGTCTTTCAAAAGAGGGCAGAGTCGAGAGTGGAAATGTGCTAAAACGAGCTCAAGCCAGCGAGTGTGCCCACCCTGACAGCTGGAGGCAGTGTGTGCCTGTGTTGCCCAAGCCCGACCTTCAGGGCAAGGGTTTCCCAAGTGCAGCTCTTGGGGATACCAGTGTGGGACCCGCAGGGGCCAGATATCAAAGGGAGGAGCTGGCACAGCTTGTGGTTGGTGGCAGAGGACAGAGAAGGGAGCCATCTCAGCTGGGGAAGGAGTAGTGTGCACCAGAGGGGTAGGGTTACAAGCGGGGCACCTGTGGGGCCTCCCCAGGGGCAGAGAGGGTTCCTTGAGGCCCAGCGCACACCCTGGCACTGGGCATCCCTCCTGCAGAGAGCACCCCGAGGGTCCCTGGCCTGTGTTCCCACCTCAGGTCCTGGAAACACCCAAGCCCTGGCTGCCTTCTTCCCTGGGCACAAAACCAGGAAAACTAGCCTCCGCTCCAGCTCACTGAGACACGTCCCCCAAAGAACCCTGAACCCAGAGTCTGGCAGGCAGAGGTCGGTGCTGAGCCTGGGTACCCCACTGCACTCCATAAGCCTCAGGTTGCTGTCTGCAGAGTGCGATAGCAATCGCGCTGCAGGTTAATTGACAAGAGGGAAGTTAATTGACAGGAGGACCAGAAGCTGCCCAGCCACCTTGCCTGCTTCTAAGTGCCAGAAAGCCTACGGGGTGGGCAGTGAGAGTCTCCCCCAACACGCCCTGTCCTTGGGTCCCAAGGCCCAGGCAGCCGGGTGCCTGGCGTGTGTGTGGCCACTAGAGGGTGTGTGCTGCGGGGCCCCGGCAGGGCAGGGCTTCAGAGCTGCAGGCCTTGGGACAGCCGCACCAGAGATGCCTGATGCAGCTTGGAATGGATGCGGGGACGGAGGAAGGGAGGACTGCGCGGCTCATCTTCGGGGCCTGCAGCCACGGTACTCGCCAAGTAACTGCCTGGAAAGAAAAGTGGTCCCTGGCCCGAAGGAAGTATCCAAGCTAGCTGAGAAGGCAAGAGGCATGAAGCAGCAGAATTTATGGCAGGTACAGCTTACTACTGGATGGCAGGAAGGGGCAGGAGATCACAAGGGACCACCTCTCGCTACATCTCCAGCTTTTTTTATTTTGAGACAGGGTCTCACTAAATTGCCCAGGTTAGGCTTGAACTTGCAATCCTCCTGTCTCACCCTCCCAGAGTCTGGGATTGCAGGCGTGCACCACCACATCCTGCTTGTAGCAAGGTCTGCATTGTGGTAGGGAAGTAGTCAGCAAACTGTATTCCAAGAATTGTAGGGACAGGCTGGGCATTTAGCTCAACGGTTAGAGTGCTTGCCTCACAAGCACAAGGCCCTGAGTCTGATCCCCAGCACCAAAAAAAAAAAAAAAAAAAAAAAGAATTCCCGGGGTGGGAATTACCAGGAGGTCAGATCATACAGTCGCACAGGCCACTGTTGGGTCTTTGGCCTGTATTCTAAATAACTGAGGAGCCCTTGTTCCAAACAGGGGAGAGATAGGACCCGCCTTCTGGTCCTTGATGTTGGTTGTTGGAGTCCTGATCCAGCTGAGCTGCCCCTGGCCCAGCTCTGTTTTAACAGGCTCCCCTAGCGGCCGTGAGGGGAACAGCATGCAGGAGATCATTGCTGTGGCCTAGGCCGGAGGTCCTGGTGGCTCAGACAGGGCGGGATCAGCCGAGGAGCAGCAGTGAGGTCCAGACATATAATCAATCCACCACCAGGAGACAAGTGGCATTGTGGCACATGCTTGTAACCTCAGCCCTCGGGAGGCTGAAGCAGGAGGATGGCTGAGAGTTCGAGGCCAGCCTGGGCTACATAGTGAGACCCTGTCTCAAAACAAAAAGTACCAAGTGCGGCTGGGGATTTAGCTCAGTGGTTAAAGTGCTTGTCTTGCAAGCACAAGGGCCCAAGTTCAATCCCCAGCACCAAAAAAAAAAAAAAAAAAAAAAAGTACCACGTGACAAACAAGCAGAAGTAAGAATGAGTGCAGCATGGTGGGCTGGCTACTGTTCAAAGGGACGGGGCAGTTGTACTGGGGCCCCTGTGGATTTGCCACAGCAAAACTGGGGTGCCCTAAAAATTAAAAAATAAAAAAAAATTTAAAAAAAAAACACTGGGGTCCCCAGACCCATCCTGTTCACACTGGGTTGCTGTGGGGCCTCCTGAAGGTAAGGGGTTTTTTTGCAGAGTTAGAATTTGACTCCTAAATGTTGGGGAAATTTTAGTACATGTATTTGTGACGTATTCCATTTTAAATATTAAAGCTAGCCCAGATATTTCAGGGAATAGAATGCAAAATTCCCATGAATTTTTTTGTTTAGTTTTGTTTGTTGTTTGATTTTTCGAGACAGGGGCTCGCAATGTAGTTCAGGCTGGATTTGAATTCACTATGCAGCCAAGGCTGGCCTTGAGCTCACAGCAATCTTCCTGCCTCAGCCTCCTGAGTCCTAGGTTTATAAGCATGCACCACCATGCAGACTTTGCATGAGTTTTTGAACAGAAATGGGAGGTTACTGAAGAATGTCATGGTCAAGCTGGGCATGGTGGTACACACCTGTAATCTCAGCTACTCAGGAGACTGAGTCAGAAGGATCCAAAATTTGAGGCCAGCCTGGGCAACTTAACAAGACCCTGTCTCAAAATAAAATACTACCACTAATAATAATAAAAAGGGCAAAAAAAATAAATTTTTAAAGGGCTAGGGGTGTAGCTCAGTGGTAGAGCTCTTGCTTAGCATGCACAAGGTCCCAGTTCAGGCCCCAGTACCACACTGGCATGCACGCATGCGCATGCACACACACACACACACACACACACACACACACACTCCACACATACACAGAGTCATGCTCACTGTGAGCAGCCACATTCTCAATCCCAGACTGACCTCGGACCTGACCCAGTCTCTTCTAGAGGAAGCTCTTTCTGCCAGTCCTCAGAGGATGCAGGAACCCTCACTGGAGCGACAGTGCCCAGGGATGCAGGCCAAGGGCACTCAGCACAGGGACCCCAGCTCAGGGACCAGAGGATGGCTTGGAGAAGCTGGCATTCAGACCTCCACCCTCCAGTGGATCCCTGACAGGCAGAGGACACCCTCCCAGCCTAGCTGGCTGTGGGTCCCCGTTTTCCTCCCCCTTTCCTCTCCCTGGACACAAATAGAGAAGGTCTTCTCTCCAGAACCCCCTGGAGCTCTGGAGTCCCCGGATGATGCAGGAGCCAGATCATCTAACCAGAATGTCTGGCCTCCCTTTCTTCTGAACAAACATTTCTTCCTCTCCCAACCAGGCCCCAGCTGAAGCTACCAGTCTCGCTGCCCCAGAATCCATTTATCCCACCTTCCTCCTTCCTGGGGCTGGAAACAGTATTCACAGCCATCTAAGAGACTCACAAGAGCAAAGCCTAAGGTCAGGCATGGTGCCACTTGCCTGTAATCCCAGCACTCAGGAGGCTGAGGCAGGAGGATTGCTGTGAGTTCAAGGCCAGCCTGGGCTACATAGTGAGACCTTGTCTCTGAAAAATAAAAAAAAAATTAATAGTAATAAAGGGAAAGATAATGGTAAACTTCACTTTATCAACATGGCATCCAGTCAAAAAAAAAAAAAAAAAAGAAGACCTCATATCATTCAGCTGCAGAAAAAGAAACAGGCAACCCTTGGATTAAAAGATCAAGACGTAAAGCAACTCACAACAACATAGATAATTTTTGCATAAGTTTCTTAAAAAGTATATGAGCCTGGAAAGACACAGGATTAGCTGGTGAAAATGGTTCTCTCAAAAGGGGCCCAGAGAGGCTGGAAGCCGGGTGAATTAACTTTGCTACCCACAGCCATTGCAGTTTTGTCTGCTTTTGTAAATGTATTCTATTCAATAGGTAAGATTTGCATCTGGTACCAAATCTAAACAGTATCAAAGGCTCAGTACAAAAGGCTTCTCCTAGCCAGGCATGGCGGTGCACACCTGTGATCCCAGCACTCTGGGAGGCTGAGGCAGGAGGATGGCAAATTCAAACCCAGCCTGGGTTTTAGCAATTTAGCAAGGTGCTGTCTCAGAATAAAAAAAAAGAGCTGAGGATATAGCTCAGTGCAAAGGTCCTGTTTTCAATCCCCAGTGCTGAAAAACAAAAGCAAAGAAAGTAGTACCAGTGTGACCTGCAGAGGCCTTTCCAAGACCCTGCACTCAACAGCCACCAAATGCACAGCTGGGCTGTGTCCAGCCTGGGGCCACCCCTATGGGCTCCACGTGAAGCCCTGAGGACACAGCATCCCCTGCCCGACTCAAAGCACAAGCAAGAAAGAACTCATCTACCACGTGTCTGGGGCTGCAGGAAGAGATCAAGGCAGGCTGCCTAGAAGAGGACCTCTGAGCTGGGCCTGGATGGGGCAGAGGAAGCTGGGAGCCCGCAGGGAGGAGCTTCGGCGTCCTCTGGTGGGGAGGCGGTGCTGAGCAGCAGGGCGTCCCAGGGCTGCAGTGGCCTGGTGTAGGCAGCCCACAGGAACTCCAACCGGTCCCCAAGTGTGTCCCTGCCGCTTTCCCCAACAAGATGGCATTGCTTGGGGTTCCAGGGCAGGGCAAGCAAGACAGACGCCCGATTGCCTCTGTGGTGATGGGCACGTAATTTATGATAATATGAGCGAGGAAAGGCTCTCGAGTCACAAGCGGACAGGGCCATGCCCTGTGCTGCGATGCCGCCTGGCAGGATGATCTTGAAGTCACTCAAAATGATGGCCCCGGGTACAAGATCCTTCCAACCATGGGGTATGAGGGCTGGGACCAACCAGCTGGGGAGCTGGGCCCCGTTTCCCCGAGGGGCCACACACCAGCTGAGACGGGCCACGCTGGCGAGCGGTGCATGGGAATCAGCTGCTTGCCTGTTTCTAGAGACAAGTTCTCGCTGAACAGCCCAAGCTGGCCTCAAACTCACAACAATCCTCCTGCCTCAGCCTCTAAGGTGCTGGGACGCCCCCACACCTGGCTAGCAATCAGCTGCTCAGGTCAGGGAAGAAAGCTGTATTTTTCAACATCCCTTCTTGCAAAACACACGCTAGGAACACATTTTTATATATTTCTTCCTTTCTCTCTTTTTTGGAAACATGAGACTGTCAATGTATCTTTTCTTCTTTTACTTTTTAAAGATGTGATCCTAGGAAATATTTCTTTCTCCTCTTAGGGAAAAAAAAAGCCAGTAGAAGACCATGACAAATAGCAGCCCATGCTGGGGGTTAGGGACTCGTGACGGACTGGTGGGGGCAGTGGCAGATTATGAGCTCAGCCCAGTGTGAGTGTCACATCTGCTTCTCCGCCTCAGGCAACCAGGATGGTTTATTTCTTAGCTGGGCAGATTTTATGAGGGGTGGGGGGCTGCCTTGGCCTGATCATCATCACAAGACTACCTCTACCCTCCTTTGCACTTGGCATGGCCCTGTGACTATTCCTGGCCAATAAAATGTGAGCAGAGCACTGTGTGAAATTTCTGGGGAGGCCGCCTAACAGAAGCTGACTCCACTGGGAAGCTTCTTTCTTGACCTTCAACCTTTCCTTCTCCAGCCTAGAGTATGGATGGGATGGCCGGAACCCTGACAGCCGTCATAGAACATGAGACCACCTTTGCGGATAGAAGCTATACATTGAAGATGGCAGAGCAGAAACAGAGAGGAGCCTAAATCCTTGATGGATCCCTGAACCCAAAATGCTTGTCCTAGGCTACCTGCCTATTTAACTCCTGACTTTTTGTTCAGTGCTGAGGATCGAAGTGAGAACCTCATGAACACTCGGCAGGCATTCCACCACTGAGCTCCACCTCACCCCTTTTTATTTTACTTTTTGACCACTCTCTTCCACCTGCCTACACCTAAGCCTCCTGCTGGGTTGGTGGCCATCAAACACCACCAATGGCCGTAGGGCAGCAGGGCAGAGCTCAGGCTCTGGCACCAGCCCACCCAGGTCTAAGGCCCAGCTCTGCCCTTCAGACTTGTGTGACTCTGGTCAAATTAACCTCAGTTTCCTCATCTGTAAAATGGGGGAAATACTTGGGGTATTTTGAGTTCATATAAATCATGTATTTAGGATGGCACCTGCCACCTGCACATACTCGCTGGATTTTAGCTTTCACATTATCCTTACCTTTACATTATCCTGCATTTGCCAGCCTTGCTGACCCCTAGTGGAGAGAAGGGTATTGAAAGGAGCTTTGACAATACCAGTCATTTGTGGTAGTCATTTTGCCATTCTGCAAGCCAACCTGATCCACAGCTTGCACAGGGAAAGGTTTGTGGTGGCTCACAGTTGCAGGGTTCAGTCCGTGGACGGCTGGCGCCACAGTCCTAAGTTGCTCTAGTGCCCACAGCCGGCATGCTGGATCTGCCACTCTCTCGCCCACCGTGGAGCCCAGGACGCACCCACAGGGTACCGTACTCACCTCTGGACACCCCAGGCCTGTGGTGGGGCAGGCACATCGCGGCAGGGAGACGTTATGGGCGAAAGCTACTCATTTCATGGCAGCCAGGAAGACGCGAGAAAGGGACATAGAGAGGAAGGGGCCAGGGACAAGACAGAGCCCCTGCAACCATCATCCACACCCTCCAGCTAGGCCCCACCTTCTGTCTCCATCCCTTCCCAATAATGCACCAAAGGACAAGCTCGTTCACGGGCCTGTTCACTGGGGAAAGTCATCGCTGTCACAATGTCTTGCAGATGCTGAAAATGAATCTCTGAGGTGACACATTCCTCTCCCGCATTGCTAAGAGGTGGCAGTGTGGCTCTGGGTCACACCAGGCACCAGGACATGGCTTGGATGGGAAGGGTCCAGAGGGCACCATCCTGGGCTGTCCAGAGGGGAGCACAGTGCCCCAAGGGTGCATCATTCTACAGTGACCACCATCCTGGGATCCACAGTGAGAGCTGCGGGTGCCAAAGCAACTTGGGACTGTAGCACCAGGCATGGCCCATGTGACAGCAGCTCCCTGTCCTGCTTCCACCTGGCCCCCTCGGAAGGTTCCCAGCAGGCGGCCAGCATTGCTGGGTTCACCCTGCTGTCCGGACACAGGCAGGTCTCTGCCGGAAGCCAGAAGGGGGAAAGCTGCAACCACATTGGGCTGCATGGCCCATGCTGGAAAACAGCCTTGTCACCTGCGACTGTAACAGTCGTTATCTCCTTTGAAATGTCTGCCAGCACTACTCAGGTCATTAGTATTACAGCCTGCCTCGCAGAAGCAGAAAATGAACAAGTGTCCAGACTGGGTAGCACCCACTTCATCCTCTAATGGGAGGATAGGGAAACTGAGGCTGGGAATGAATGACACGTCCCAGGGGAGTGAGACGATGATACGTCCCCTGTCTCTGCTCTCTCCCATCACCCTGAGGCACACATTGTCATTAATCCCCCTCTGAACCCTCCCCTCCACTCCGGATACACTCATCCCATCGTTCTTGGCACTTTCTGAAGCAGCTCTGTGAGTCCTCTTTCATGAGTGTCTTCAGCTGTGTGGTCCTGAACAGACTAAAAATATTTACTTTTCATGGTTGTTTTGCCTTTGGGGAAGAGCCAGAAGTCACACAGCGCCAGATCTGGTGCATAAGGTGGATGCGGACACACTGAGATATTTCTTACCAGCCGCCTTTCCACTGGATGGCGCTCGGCAGCAGTACTCGCTGTATTTTTTAAGACACTTTAAAAAGACACTCAAGAAAGAGGTCTTCCAGACCTGCTACAGAAGCAGCAAGTGTGATGAGATAAAAGTGTTAGAAGAGAGGGGAGTATTTTAAGGGCAATTCATGGCAATGTGTCTTTTACCTAATATTTTTAAAAATTTAAATATTAACTATATATTGATCACCCTTTGTACAAACCTCAGGCTATCCAGGCCAGTAGTTTTTGGGTAAAATTCACCTCAAGAGTCATCCCAAAACAAAAACATATTCTTGCTAAGAAGGTGAGGGTCCAGCTGTCTGCCGCTCAGGGCAGGCTTGGCTGGCACGGCCAGCTGGGTGCCTGGCTGTCAGCTGGGTGACAGGAAGGGATCCAGCCATGCGCCACTCATCACCCAGCAGATGAGCTTGAAGATGTATTAGTTAGTTGCTCATTGCTGCTGCATACCAAGTCACACAGCTGAAAGCAACAAGGGCTTATTTTCTCATTGTTTTGGTGGGTCAGGAATTAGATGCTGTTTGCTGGGTCCTCTGGCTTGGGGTCTGTAACACAGCTAAATCAAAGTATCAGGCAGACCAAGTCAGTCCTCTCGAGATGCCACTCAGGGAGCATCTGCTTCCAAAGTTCACACCTGTGGCATTGAGAAGTCTTGGGTCCCCACGGTTGGCCGAAGGCATCATTTCCTTGCCGTGTGCCAAACTCCTCCAGAGGGGGTCAGAAAGAGGACCAGAAAGGGAACCATGTCAGAGGCTTCCTGTTCCACCAGGCTTGGTCCTACGCCCGTGGCAGAGCTGCGGGGGCAGTGGCAGCAGGTGTAGTCATGTGCGAGGCCTGTCGGGGAGCACACTCTGTCCCCGTCTCCCGCCTGGGGGCTGAGCCTCACAGCTTGCTGTGGCCAAGCATATGCAGGTCCACATACACTTTTGTTGGGGATCCTGGAGGATTCACTTCCAGCCTGCACTGCGTGTCTGGCGGCTCCTTTCCCTTTTGGGAACAGCCCCCCAGGGGCGGAGTCTCCCACTCACATGGTGCCACTCTCTTCTGTCACAAGGACGCCTGCGATGCAGGGCTCCAGGACAACCATTCCAAGTCCAAGTCAGCCCATGAGCAGCCTAAATCCCATCTCCAGCATCAGTGCCCTTCGTGGTGTCACCTAGCACACTGACAGGTGTCCAGAACAAGGACATGGACATGTGGGTGGGCGCTGTTCTGCCTGCACACTCTCTGTCCCTCCCCATCCCGGCCCCTGGGAGCAAGGGTTGCACAAGCATTCAGTGAGCATTGACCCTGATGCTTAACCTGGATCATCAGTTTGATCAGTAAGGCACACTTCTGGGTGTGTCTGGGTGGGTCACAGGGCTGACCTTGGGTATAGTATTTGGTCCCTGACCCCTTTCTCTCTGACTCTTTCCAAACTGCCATGAGTTGAGCAGTTTTGCTCCACCACACCCTTCCACCATGATATCTCTGTTTGGAGCCAGCTGACCATGGACTGAACCCTCAGAGAACATGAGCCAAAATAAATCTCTTCTCTAACTCGTGGGTGTTACATATTTTGTCCAGTAACAGAAAGCTGGGACACTTAACTATGTGGCTGCCAGTGTCTCCAAGGCTTCTTCTCAGAAGGTCTCTTTGACCTCTGGATGATCTCATCCACCCTTCCCACCCGTGTGGGGAAGCTTCCACAATCTTCTCATTTTACAACTCAAAGAAATTAAGTAATCCCCAAGGTCACACAGGAAGTAAGGGCTGGAGAAGCCTGCCCAGCTTGGAAGCCAGAGTTACAACATCATGGTCATGCTTCCTTCATCACTTCCTGTGGACGTTACCCTCTCCTGTGTTCCCATAAGTGAATAACTGGGACCTCTTTTTTTTTTTGAGACAAGGTCTTACTATGTAGTTCAGGCTAGCCTTAAACTCACTCTGTAGCGTAGGCTGACTTCAAACCCACAGCCATCCTCCTGCCTCAGCCTCCCGAGTGCTGGGATTACAGGCATGCACCACCATGCCTGGCTCAGACCTCTTTAACAGATGCCCCCCTGAAGTTTCCATTAGGACACACCAACTTGACTATCAAGGCAGTAAGAGTTATTTCTTTCTCTTCTTTTTTTCTTTTTCATCGCTAGGGATCCAACCAGGGCCCAAGGATGTTCTACCACTGAGCTACAACCCCATCCCTTTTCTTAATTTTGAGACACAATCTCACTAAATTGCCCAGGCTAGGATCAAACTCGTGATCCTCCTGCCTCAACCTCCAGAGTAGCTGAGGTTACAGGTGTGGGCCACCTTACCTGGCCAGAGTAATCCCTGAATGAACATCCACTGTGTAGCAGATCTTCACACACCCCAGCTAAGGCAGGTGCTGATTCTACTTGCCAGCTAAGGAAACTGAGGCCTAGAGGGTTCAAACTTACTGGTAGTATGGGGACTCGGTTCCCCCATGCCCCAGCCACCTCCTGCAGCCACGAGAGCCCTCAGCCTTGGTACCAGCATGGAAAGAGAATCGGTCACTAGCTTCCTTCGAGCTGGCCATGCAGCTCAGTGGTTAAACTGGGGGTTTGTGAGGCCTCCCGTCTCTGCCTGTGCGATTTCAGGCAGGTGACCTGACTTGTGTCTCACTCGATGTCACCGGTACAGTGGACACTGTAAGCAGCTGCCCCTGCTGGGAAGTGTGAGTGAGTTCACAGACCTGGGGCGCTGGGACAGTCCCAGCCACACAGCTAGCAGGCTGTAGGTGCAGCCTGGCACCGGAGCGGGCCCGGTCAGCTGAGAGTCACTCGGGTCCCTAACCCAGCCTGGTCACGCAGGCATCTCCCTGGCACGAAACTCCATTCTCCAGACCACCTCTTGGGATGCCACTGGGAAGAGCAAGGGTCCACTGTGAGCAAGGCTTTAGGAGCTGAGGGGCCATGTGACCACCTTGGCCAGGACCGATCCTTCCGAAGCGCTTGACATCAGACTGGGGCACCAGAACCACCCTGAGGCTCCCGGTGGCCTCCCCATGCTGGCCCCAGGGGAGCGGAGGGCCACAGCTGTCCCGCTTCCTCCACCCACCCTCCCCGCCTCGGCGTCCACCCCCCTTATGCCGGTCTGCAGGAATGCAATGCTATCTCGGCAAGCAGACAGTCTGTTCCCAGAGGAGACGGGCGCCGCTGGGAGGCCGGCCTCTCCCCGGGCTGGGCCGCAATAAACACAAGGGCCTGTCCTGTTATCAGCTCGGCCAGTGCGCGGAGACAGTCCGCCTGCCGGGAGCCGCTGCAGGCGATAAGCGGGGCCTTCCTGGGGCCGCAGCCTGGATCCCGCGGTGGGAATCTCAGGGTGGCCCTGGCGTGGGGCCTGAACACCTCGGACAGAGCTGGGGGCTGAGTGGAGGGCTGGCTGCCTGCACCGCAAGCACGTGAGCGCTCAGAAGGAGAAGCCAAGGCCAAAGTGGCCAGAGTCCTGTCCAGGGGCCGGGGTCCAGCCTGCAAAGCCCAAATGCTCTCAAAGCCTTGAGACTCTGCCCCCTGTGCCCTTCGCAGACGGACAATGCTTCTCCCTCACTGTTTCCAAGTTTGCACACAGTGAACTAATGATGCCAGGCATGGTGGGGCATGCTTGTGATCTAGGCATTCTGGAGGCTGAGGCAGGAGGGTCACCATGAGTTCAAGGGTACTCTGGGCTACATAGTGAGTTCAAAGCCAGCCTGGACTACATAGCAAGACCCTGTCTCAAAATATCAAAAGTTAATAAATAAAATAAATGGAGCATACTTCCCGCTGTGCCCAGAGAAAGCTGCTTGCATCAGGGGCAGCAGAGCAGTGCCCTTGTCACCAGGCCAGTGCACCGCAGCCCAGGCCTCTTGTCAGTTGTGCCCGTTATGTCCTGAGTCTCAGCTCCCTGGAGGGGCAAGCCTGGCTGTGTGGTGTCCCACCGTCCGACACAGGAGGAGACGCCACACAGGCAGGCCAGGGAAGGCCCAGGACCCATCCTTCCCCACCCAGGCACCACCAGCCCTGGCCGCCGCATGGAGCCTGGAGTGGGGCACTGGTCTGCGCCCGGCTCCTCTTTGGGGTCTCAGGCAGGCTCAGATCCTGGGAACTGTCAGGCACAGGACCCCCACAGCAGCCTGAGACGTGGCAGGGCCTCCGGGGCAGCACAAGAGGGTCACACAGCTGGGAGTCCAGCAGCTCTGGGTTCCACCTCTAGGTCCACTGGCAACCCGGGGTCATCGACCCCAGCACTGGGCAAAAGAAGTTAATAACCTCTGTGTTCTTCCTCAGCACATTCAAAGCTGACACACTGTGTGTTCACTGTGAAAAGACACCCGGTGCACCCCTGCCACACCCCAGCACCATACCCTGACACGCTGCACAGGGCACCAGACAGCTTCCATTCGTGGGGAGCCCACGAGAGCAAGTCGGGCTCAACCTGCTGCCCAGGGCCTGTGGGCCGTGCAGGGATTTCGGGCCTAAATTCGGTGCTAACAACCCCCTTTTCGTAGTGCATTACATTTTCCTTCTTGGAATGCTTGGTGATTCTGAGTAGGTGTATTGTGAATTTCACCTTGTTAGTTACAGTCCCTTTGTATTTCTAAAATCATTCTTGAGATTAAACCTAGGATGAGGTTGTGTCACTTGCAAAGTCTGATCCTTTTAGGTCTTGGTCTTACGCTGCATTAGGCAGGTCAAAGGCAGCAACGAGTCTGGGGCTGTCCCCCTACTACAGACACAACAGCTTACCTGGTTTTCTAAGGGCAGCCCCTAGACAGTGACGGTTTACATCCTGGCCAGGAACCTGTGCAACTTGAGTCTGTCTCATCTGCTCTCCTCAGCGACCTTTCACGCAAACCCCAGCACCTTGGCTTCCTTGGATCAGCCAGCTTTCCTCAGCTCAGGGCCACAGCCAGGCTCAGTGGTAGCAAGCTGGCCCGCTGCGTGACCCGGAAGTGCTCCCGTGACCAGGAAGTGCTCCCGTGACCCAGAAATGCCCCTGCGACCCGGAAGGCATTCTCTGGGCTGTTGGCTGGGATAGCCAGAGCTCGTCTCATTTGTTCTCTGTCCTTGAGGTCATTGTCCTTCACTGTGTGCTACCTAGTGTTTTAGGGTTACGGTTTTTTTGTGGAGGTTTTTTTTGGTTTTTGGGTTTTTGGGTTTTTTTTACTGTTTTTAATTTTGATCAGGCTTTTTAGTTATGTCAGCGGACATGGTAAATCCTGTTCCAAGAACTGAAAATGTCAATATGAAAAAACTTAAATTTATGTTTTGTTGTTCTGGCACAGAGTTTCGCTATGCAGTTCAGGCTGGTCTTGAACTCACTATGTAGCCCATAGTGGCCTCAAACTCAAGGCAGTCTTCCTGTCTCAGACTCCCGATTCATACCACCATACCTGGCCCAGAAATTTAAACTTAAAACAAAAACAACACCATTTACAATAGCATTAAAAGTAGCAAACATGGATAACTCTGTCTAAGGACACACAAGACTGCACAGTGAAAACTACAACACTTTTGCAGCACGGTGGCCCAGGCCTGTAATCTCAGCATTTGGAAGGCTGAGGCAGGGAGATTGCCATGAGTTAGAGGCTAGCCTGGGCTATATAGTGAGTTCAAGGCCAGCATGAACTGAATAGGGAGACAGGGAGACCCTGTGCAGGGAGGGGGGGAAGTTCCAAGATAATTCAGTGGGGGAAAGGTGCTGAATAATTGGGAGGAGATCATATGCAGCAAAATAAAATAAACCAAAACAAATCTAAACAATGAAGAGCCTTGAGTCATATAGAAAAGATAACTCAAAATAGACCACAGACGTCAATGTAAAGCCCAATACTATATAATTTAGAAGAAACCACAAGAGTAGATCTTTCTGATTTCAGTTTAGACAAAGATTTCTTAGCTACATAGCAAAGCACGATCAACACAGGGAGAAAAGGAGAAGTTGGATTTCACAACCTTAAGAAGTTCTGCAGTATGTACACCTAAAATGTACCATTAAAATAAAATTTAAAAAAAGAAATAAAACAGGGGCTGGGAATTTAGTTCAGTGGTTAGAGTGCTTGCCTAGCAAGCACAATGCCCTGAGTTCGATTCTTAGAGCCAAAAAAAAGAAAAAAAGAAAACAGACATGAGGATAATATTCATAAAAAATAAATTTAAAAAAAAAAGAGAAGTTCTGCTCTTCGAAGACACGGTGAAAGAGAACGCAAGACAACCACAGACCAGGAGAAAACATATGCAAATCAGATATTCGGTAAAGGACTTGTAGCCACAATATATAAAGAGCTCTCAAAACTCAATTATAATAATAAACCAATAATAATAACCCACTTAACAAATGGACAAGGATTTGAATAGATGCTTCACCAAAGAAGACATATAGATGGCAAATAAGTAAAGACATCTAGCTTTATTAGTCATTAGGGAAATGTAAATTAAACTACAATAAGATATTACTACACACCTATCAGAGCATCTAAAACCAAAAAAGAGTGATCACACTAAGTACCAGTGAGAACACTAGGAACTAGGATTCTCTTACCCTACTGGTTGGGAGGAAAATGGTGTAACCACCTTGGAAAACAGTTCTGTAGTTTTTTTAAAAAGTTAAACTATATCTCCCATCTGGTCCAGCCTCTATTTCCTAGATATTTACTTAAGAGAAATGAAAGTTCATGTTCATATAAAGACTTGTACATGAATATTCATAGTAACTGTTATGGTTTGTGTCTAGATGTCCCCCCAAAGCCTCATGTGGTAAGAGATAGCTGGATCTAGAGTGTGGGCTGCCCTGAGGGCAGGTAGCCTAGATAGATACAGGAAGAAGCTTAACTAGCTGCTTGTTTGCATTGCTGATTTGCATACATTCCTTGCATTTTCCTCACTTTACTTTGCAGCCGGCTGACCACCGGTCTGCACGCTGCCCCGCCGCCTCGGACCCAGCGGACTATAGACTGAAACCTCTGCAGACTGTGAGCTAATAAACCTTTCTTCCCCTAACTTTGGGTGTCGGGTATTCTGTCCCAACAACGAGAGAAAAGTAACTAAAACAGTAACTTTTAAAATTTATTTTTGGTTTTTTGAGACCGGGTCTTGCTATGTTGTTCAGGCTGGGCTTGAACTCACTATGTAGCCTGGGTTGGCCTCAAACTCAAATTCACAGCAATCCTCCTGCCTCAGCCTCCTGAGTGGCAGGATTACAGGTGTGCACCATCATGCAAGGCACAACTTTACGATAGTAAAAAAAATGGGAAACACTCCATGTGTCCATAACGAGTGAATGGATGAAAATATTCTGTGATATTCACACAGGGAATACTACTCAGCAATTTAAAAGGCAGGAAAGACAGATATATACATCATATAGATGAATCTGAAGATAACTACACAGAATGAAACAAGCCTTATACACAAAAGTATATAAAGGTCTGTATCAAATTCATGAAGTGCACATTAAAGTGTATTGACATAAAGCAGATCAGCAGCAGTCCAGGGGCCGGGGCAGGGTGGGAGTGAAGCAGAGAGGGTAGAAAGGATCACACAGTGACAGTGGACACTTTGCCACTGTCCACTGTCACTGTGGACTGATGTTCACTTTCTACATGACAGCTATGGTTTCATGAGTGTAGACATATGTCGAAGATTATCACACTGCACACTTTAAATACATGAAGTTTATTCTATGTCAGCTACACCTTGGCTGAACTGGTTTTTTGTTTTTGTTTGGTTTGGGGGTGTTTTGTTTTGTTTTGTTTTGTTTTTGAGACAGGGTATTGCTATACACTTCAGGCTGCCTTTGAACTCACCTAAATTGCCGGCTGGCCTTGAACTCATGGCGATTCTCCTGCCTCAGCCTCCCAACTGCTGGGATTACAGGTGTGCACTACCATGCCTGGCCTTGGAGCTAGTTGATTTTTTTTTTTTTGGTCGATTGTTTATTTTTGGTTTTTGTTCTTTTTAAAGAAGGAAACAGATAGATTTGGTTGGGGATTTAGCTCAAATGGTACAGCATTCGCCTAGCAAGCACAAGTCCCCGAGTTCGATCTCCAGCACCAAAAAAAAAAAAAAAAAAGAAACCCAGAAACAGACACATTTGACTAGGACTCTGCTTCCAAGACCTTGTTGGGGAGGGTGAGCCAAGACTTGTCAGGCTGGAGTGAGGCTGGAGCAGGGTGAGAGGGGCCTGAAGGCGCAGAGTCTTGTGAATTCCTGCAGTCCCCTCCCACAAGAACCGCGCGGCCCTGCCTTATCTCCAGCTGCCTTCTCCAACATTCTTTCATCCTCAGAAGTTTCCAGCCAAAAAGGACTTCCTGAAATTGGGCAGGGCGGTCAGGGGAGACCAAACAATAGCTGAGCGAGGCCAGGCTCCGGGGCCAGCACTCTCCCGGCTGGGCTGTGTTTAACCCTCCCATTCACCCGGCGGGAGGTCGTCGCCAGGGCTCCATTTCATTAATAAAGAAACCAAGGCTCAGAAAAGTAAAATGATTAGTTCAAGGTCCCATGGACCCTCTCAGTCACAGCGGGCCCCACCAGAGCTCACACCCGAGTTGAAGGACCCCTCATTGGCAGCCGCACCCCAAGGGGCATCTTATCAAACCCAGACCCTAGAGTGAATCCGATTTTTACTGTGATTATCGTTATTGGTACTGGGGATTGAACCCAGGGTCTTTACGTCTCCAGCCCTTTTTTATTTTGAGACAGGGTCTAGCTAAATCACTAAGTTACCCAGGCTGGACTTGAACTTGGGATCCTCCTGCTTCAGCCTCCCAGAGTGCTGGGATTACAGGTGTACACCACCATGCCTGGTTTGTGATTATTAATTTTATTTGTAGTTTTCTTGGTATATTTGGGAGCAAGACATGTTCTTCTCACAAATATTTTCTTAAACTCTAAATTCTAATAGGAAAGTGGTCCTATTTGTTGGGGATCTTTCCAGGGAGGAAGGGGGAGGCCCTGGCTTTATGGGCAAGAAGATGAAAACCCCTGAGAGTCCAGGGCAGGGGACTGGAAAGCCAATTTGGGGGGCCGGCTCTGGGTCAGCCCGGCCTCAGGCTACGTGAGAGCTTGTTGTGGGTTGTTTCAGCGTCTGCTGGACCCTGGCTGTTTTCCTCAGAGTCATCTTACCTTATCAAGCCACAAGGCCCTGAGTCACCCCCAGCCCCAGGCCAGCTCCCCGGCTGTCCCTGCCCTGCTTCCTGTGGCCCCATATTGTTCCCTCCCCGCCGCGCCTTCGGGGACGTTTTGTCTCCCTGCGCCTGGCGACTGCCAGCCGCTGGGAACAGGAAGTGCACACAGGCCCCGGCCTTTCCCAGGAAGTCGCGCAGGCTGGAAGGGGACGTGTGGAGCGGCAGGCCTGGTGGCCAGGCCCCGGCCCGTGCCCGAGGGCAGAACCAGCGCAGAGCACAGGGCCTGGCGTCTGCAGTCCCGGCGGCCAACACCACCACGCCGTGCCCTGTTGTGTCACTGTGGCTATGTAGCGCTTGTCCTGCCGTTCCCTCATCTGCCTCTTCGGGTCTTCCTGGAGGAAACTCAAGCTGTTTCTCCATCCCACCTCCATAGAAAAATCGGCACATGTTTGCTGAATGACTAGAAGACACAACAGAGGTCTAAACTCTGCCTAGCTGGGAAGTGTACAAGCCTCCTTGCGCCTTGGTTTCCCTTCGGATGAGTCAGGATAACAATGGCAGCCTAAAGCACCATCTGGAACCTTTCAGATAAATTGTGCTGCCTTCCCAGGTCTCCGTTGAGCCATGTGTCCCCCCGGAGAGGGCCCCTGCTCTTGTGCTGGCAACAGCCACCTTCACAAGGGGTGTGGGAGTCACACACTTTGTCTCAGTTCATCTTCCAGCCACCTGGATCACAGGTGACAGCTGCTTCCATTTTATAAAGGGAAGCTGGGTGTGGTGGCACACGCCTGTAATCCCTGCACTCAGGAGGCTGAGGCAGGAGGATCGCCAGCTTGGCCTATATGGTGAGTTCAAGGCCAGCTTGGAATACAGAGCAAGGCCCTGTTTCAAAAGGGGCAAAAAAACAAGGAGGCTGCTGAACCCTAAGGTGCAAACACCCGTATGTGACCAAGGGGAAGTGGGGTCCCCGCAGCAGGATCTTAAATGACTCTCTAGTGCTGGGACATCCGATGGTGGCCCATGGTTGGGGGGGAAATCCCAAATGACAGGGCAGTCCGTGGTCCCACAGGTGACCACCATGTTCAGCAAAATCTGCTCCCAATAAGGAAATCAGTTATTTGTGTGTGTGGTGAAAAGTTTCAGTAAAGAGATGTCTCTTGGGAGTCTTTCTGTCTCCCTTTAATTTCTTCTCCTCCAAAGAGACTTGGGTGGGGCTGGAACTCAGTTCAAACTTCCTCCAAAGAAGCAACCAGAAGCACTAGTTGCTGATACAGGTGGGGATCGCTCCAGGAGGAGGGGCTGGTCCCCAGACCCAAATCCACCAGGCTGAGGAGTAACGCCCACTCACTCGCAGGCCATGTACACACGTACACTTACACACAAGGCACACACCAGACAGCCCCAACTGTGCAGACCACACATCAGGATCCCCTGCACGCATGTATACACTCACACCCCAGCACATCCACAAAAATGTTCACAATCAGCCGGGCATGGCGTCATACACTTGTAATCCAACATTCCGAAGGCTGAGGCAGGAGGATCTCCATGAGTTCCAGGCCAGTCTGAGCTATATACTGAGGAGGAAATGTAAACATGATAACCAGGAAGGAATCCTCAGAGCTCCATAATCCCCCCAACCTCTGCTGGCTGGAATGGGAAGACTGGGCCTCTGGGGAGAGACAGACTCAACTTCCCAAAGGTCCACATGCTGGGTGATGTAGGGCAAAATTCTTCACCTCTCAAAAAAAAAAAAAAAAAAAATTCTTCACCTCTCTGTGTCTTAGTTTTCTCAGCTATAAAATAGAAATAAGAACTGACCTTACAGAATTGTGGGAAAGAAGAACAAATTAGTGTTGCCAGAGACTCCAGCGCTACATCTGTGGGACAGCACGTACCCAAGCAATCCTACTTCCTCTGCCCTTCAGCCAGCCCCGTAGGCCACAGTTTAGCTGTGTGACCTGAGATGAGCCCTAACCCCCTGGGAGCCCTAAGGCCACACAGCAATGGGCCCTCATGGTAACCAGGGACACAGGCTAGAATTTCCCTAGAGCCCAGGCCTCCAAGTTTGAGAGGAGCAGGGCCTTAGCCCCTAAGAGAGAAGGGCTTGGGGGGAGCCGCCTTTGTCAGCCGGGGGCTGGGGAGTGCAAAGGGAGGGAGGGGACCTCATGGTACCTTTGGGGAGGGAGGGTGCCAGTGGAGAAGGGGACCAGGTCGTGGGCCCCAAAAGCCCGGGCAGATGGCAGGCCCAGGATGCCAAGGAGCTGGCCCCAAATGCAGATTCCCAGGCTCCGCCCTGGACCCACGAGGGCGCAGCAGGGAAACCTGAATCGTTAACATACTCCTGGCAGGGACACTGGGGGGGGTTAGGGGTGTCACATCAGGAAGGAGGGGAGTGGGGCCAAGGGTCTTCAGGCAGCAAAGGACCCCGATGCCCCTTCCCAGCATCTGCCCCCAGAGGCTGAGGCAGGATGGGCTCCGTGCACTTCCGGGGTCTCCCAGGGACTGTTGCACTGTAAACTGAGGATGAACCTACACTCGGACTCCTTGGGTCATCAGAGAGGGAGAGCGGTGGAAACACCCTCCTCCATACTTGCTTTGGGGGTGTACAAGCCTCTGGGGGACCCCACGCACCGCTTCCACTACCCCCCACCACCCCAGCGTCCTCCTGCTCCACCGTGAACTCCTGTGCCTGCGTTGGCCTCTCGTTCCCCTGTTCCAGGATGGTCTCGCTCTTGCTCAGGGACTCAGCCGCCACCTGGACACAGGTGACCTTGTCTGCCTGCGCGCTGACACCCACCTGGTTCTGCCTGGCCTCCCACAGCAGCCTGCCCCAGAAGAGTGTGTTGGGGTGCCCTGCCTCCCCCAGGCAGGCACCTGGGGCCTCCCGGTCCCTTCCAAGCTCTCTCTGGGGGACCCTCTGCCACAGGCCCCTCGGCATCTTGTGCCCCAAGCTCCTGGCTGCCCGCTGCTGAACACAGCCCTGTCTGCGGCTCCCCACCACCTTCAAGCTGAGTCCCGATTTCTGGTTTCTTCTGCCTGGTTCCCTGCAGAATCTTCCCAGAGACGCCTCCCCCACCGAACCGCCCCGACTCCACTCCCCTCCTCCTGGTTTTTCCCCACCTTGCTGTGGGCAGCAGAGAGGGAGCCAGAGTCTTGCCCTTCCTACCTGGGCAGGGCCCCGTGAGGAGAGATCTGGCCTGAAAGATCAGGCTCCAGGGAGTCACAGACACAGCGAACACCAGTGACAGCCCCAGGCTGGAGCCACAGGGTGGTGGCAGGGGGAGCCTGTTTAAAAATGAGGACACTGTCACTGGCCTGGAATCCCTTGTGCCAACACACTGGCCTCCACAGAGGAGCCCCAGGAGGCTGCAGGAAATCATCCCCCCTGCACGTCTCCCATCCAGAAGTGCCCCTCAGTTCCCTCCTTCTTTCTGAGTGTGGGAGTACACTTGTTATTCCAGCATCCTGGGAGGCTGAGGCAGGAGGGTTGCAAGTTCAAGTCCAGGTGGGGCAACTTAGTGACTTAGCAAGACCCTGTCTCAAAGTAAAAAACAAAACAAAACAAAACAAAAGGGCCGGGGATGTAGCTCAGTGGAAAGGCCCTAAGCTCAGTCTCTAGTACCACCAAAAAAAGGTGGCATAGGGGTGTATGCATGGGACAGGGACTTCTGACCAGAGCCACTTAGAGATTGCCCCTCAAGCTACGGCATCCAAGGCCACAGGGGCTGTGTCTGGGGCTGCGGTGCAGGAGGGTATTTAAGGCCAAGACCCCAGTGGCCTCGGTGTCCACAGTCACATTGGAGGGACGGTGGCTTCCTTTCTGGGCCAATTGCTTGGTAGGACACAGTTACATGAAGTTCCAACCCTCAGAGCAAGGTCTAGGGGCCTCGCAGGGGCTGGCTGAGGATGTCTCCTTCATCACACTGGTTTGTTTGTTCTGAGACAAGGTCTCACTAGGCAGTTCAGGCTGGCCTCAAATCCACAGCAACCCTCCTGCCTCAGCCTCCTGAGTGCTAGGATTACATAGGAGTGACACTGCATCCAGCTACATAATTAAGGCTTTTTTTTACCCTCCTTTCCCAGCCAATTTGCATCCTTTTGGGGACAATGTCTCACCCAGGGGGAATGTATATGCCGGGTGGGCGGTTGGCTGCAATAGCTCCCTGGCCCTCATATCACTTTCCCCATTGTGCAGATGGGCAAACCGAGGCACAGATGCTGGGAGACTCAAATGACAGTCAGGACGCCCAGCAGGGAGCCTTCCAGACCACAGCTCCCTAGGTCCCAGCAGGAAGCTGTGTGCAGGCTCCTCCAGTCTCCAGGAGTAAGCCGGAGTCCTGGGGTGTCCAGGGCCC
This sequence comes from Hystrix cristata, assembly GCA_004026905.1. Lineage (NCBI taxonomy): Eukaryota > Metazoa > Chordata > Mammalia > Rodentia > Hystricidae > Hystrix > Hystrix cristata. The sequence continues at coordinate 9,735 of PVJO010018070.1, read as the reverse complement.
CTCAGGCTTCCTGCCTATGAAAGGGACACTCAAGTCCCACGACACTCCTCCCCTCCTTGCTAGGAGATTGGCTGTCTGGGCCTGGGGTCAGGGGGAGGGAGGGAGGGGACAGCTGAGCCGCCACGATGGAGACGGTGGAGATGGGGCTGTCTGCTCCTGCTGGCCGGCGGCCTCCCAGGGGGGCTCGCGGGGAGCCTGGCTGGCCCCAGCTCTCCCCAGGGCCTGATAAACCAGAAAACAAGCCAGGCTGCTGCGAAGGGAAGGAAGCGCCCACAGACAAAGGAGGGAAGGGCACGCTGATTCCATGGCTCCGGGCCCTCGGCCACCCTGGCGGCCCCGGCTGGGCAGGGCTGCTGCAGACGGGGGGCCCAGGGCACTGGCGGCAGGAGGCTGGGAGTCCCGCTGCCCGTGCTCCCTGTGCCCACAGGCGCCGGGGCCAGGCCACGGGGCTCGCCCAACCACCTGCCTGTGGGTCTGCACTTTGTCACCTGTGTACGGCCGGGGTCTCGGGACTCTGTGGAGGGCCAAAGCGCCACAGCCCCGCAGTGACAGAGCCAGGCCGGGCCTGGTTCTCGGGCTGCAGGCTGCCCGGTCTTTCTCCTACCCCACACCCACCTGGGTCTCCGGAACCCCATTCTGCTGCCTGCAGGGCGGGGACCTCTGGGGATCCAGGCACAAGGCGGACCCAGCTCAAGGACAGCCATGTTCTTACACCCACCTTGCAGGTGAGGAAACTGAGACTGGGGACAGTGAGCAGCAGCCTGAGTGTCCCCACGTGCACGCCCAGGCCCCGCCACGCACGACCCACCTCTTCTGTCTTCCCGGCAAGCCTGCAGGACTGTGGGGCTACCTCTGTGTGTTGGGGACATGATGGCCTTCCCGCGGTCACCCCAAGCCCAGGCCTTTCCAAGGTCTTGAGTGTGAGTGACAGGCATGCTGCTGGGGTGAGGCCAAGCCCATTCTCTGTCCCCTGTGTCAGCCCACCTAGAGTCACCGCAGCAAGGTTATCACATGCTCAGCCACCTCAACAGCCCTGAGGGCATTGCTGGCCACCTCCTCAGCCACCCTTCTGTGACGAAACCGAGATCCAGAAGGGATGTGACACGCCACATCATGCCCACGAGTGACAGCAAGACGGAGGCCAGCCTGCAGCACACGCTTGGTGGAGCCGGCAGGGCGGCTCCTGCTCTGCGACCAGGGCTCAGCTGGGGCGGGGGACCCCCCGGGGGGGGCCGGCACAAGAGAACCGTGCAGGGAGAAGGTGGCCCAGGACAGGGCTGGGGGGCTCCAGAGCCGACAGCCAGGGAAAAGGCGATGGGCCCTCGGCACCCTCTGCCACCTGAGTGCCCTGCCGTGCCAGGCGCGGGCAGGTACAGAGGGCAGGGCTGGGGCCGAGCCTGGGTGACCCGAAGCGCCAGACGCAGGGCCGGGGGCTCCGAAACACAAAACAAACATGAAGCCGCCCCCAGAGGAAAAGCCCAGAGTCTAAATTTTAAACAGGAAGAAGCAGGCGTCGGGCTCGGAGGAAGATAACAGGCCCTGGGCGCAGAAACAACAGAAGAGCGGGAGCCGGGCTGAGGGGCGGGCAGGGCGGGGCATTCCTGCGGGCAGCCGCCTGGCTCCCCGGCCTGGGCTGCGGGGCGAGTCCCCCACCTGCCACGCTGAGGGGCCCAGTCAGCCAGGCAGCTGGAGGACACTGGTGTGCGGCACAGAGTGAGCTTGGGGGTCAGGCGGGCTGGGCAGGAGACTGAGCCTCTGTTTCCCCTCCAGAAAGTGTGGCTAAAATGCTTACCCTGACTAAGCGACACAAGGGTGACAAGGGTGTCACATAGGGCTGTTACAACCCATGATACTCTCTCTTTGTCTCATACATACACACCTTTCTCTCTTTGGAAGTACCAGGGGCACACGGGTCCTTCAACAAGCCATAGCACCCAGTTAATCAAAAATGATAACAGGGAGGTTGGGGGTTTAGCTCAGTGGTAGAGTGCCTACTGAGCAAGCACAAGGTTCTGAGTTCGATCCCAGTACTCTAAAAACAAACAAACAAAAATTAACACTCCTTGTGGAGCCAGGCGTGGTGCTACAGCCCTGTAATCCCAGCACTCAGAAGGCTGAGACAGGAGGATCACCATGAGTTTATAGCCAGCTACAGAGTGAGTTCAAGGGCAGTCCAAACTACACAGCAAGACCCTGTCTCCCCCCCAAAAAAACCCCCAAAAAATGCAAATTAAAATAAAAAAAGAAGCAGCCCTGGGGAAGGCAAGCTCAGGATGGGCACACAGGTGGCCTGGCTCTATGACCGTGTATTGTGGGACTCTGGCAGCCACCCCCTCCCTCCTCCTTCCCCTTTGGCCTCACTGCCACAGAGAAGAGCAAAGTCCTTTCCCAGCACTGGGATCTGGAGGACGAAGAGGGGCAGGGTTGCTCCAGGCCACGTGTCCCTGTGTAGTGCCCAGCCGGCTCACCCACGCTGGGTGGCCCTGGCCAAGGGTGGCAGGGAGGGAGGGCTCGGGGCAGGGGCCCCACTGCCCGCAGGGTGCCAGCCTCCTTGTTCCCAGCCTGCACCTGAGCTCCTTTCCCCACCTAAGCGGTCCTGGGGCCCCCAAGCACCCCACCCTGGCAGAGGCTGGGGACAGAAAATGTCACAAAATAATAAAAGAGTCTCCAGTAGTAATGTGACAGTCTCCAGTGCACATGTTCAGAGAGCAATTGTGGTGCACGCCCCAAAAATGGCCTGGGTGGGGCCCCAGGATGTCCACACAGGGTCTGCCAGGGAGGGGAGCAAGGGCCACCCTTGCTCCCTTCTTTTCTCCCTCCCTCCTCTCTTTCCGTCTTTTCTTCCTTTCTCCTTTCCTTCCTCCCTCCCTCCTTTCTTCTTTCCTCCTTTCTTCTCCTTCCTTCCTTCCTCCTCCCACCCCGCCCCATTTCCTTACCCCTGAAGCACAGTCTGTTTGGGGACCCTAAAGGGACAAAGGCTAAGGCTGGGAATGCACCGAGTGGACTCGGTGTCCCCTGTGTGGCCAGCTGCCCACCTCACTGTCCCTCCTGAGCTCCTCCGGCGCAGCCCTTCACGTTCTAATCGTTACGGGAAAGGGGGATGTGGAAGTCAACGATTACTACCAACACACACAGCACAGGCAGGGAAACTGAGGCCCAGGGCTAAGACTCGCCCCAGAGGCACTGGCCAGGGCAAGGCCCCAGGAGAGGGGATCTTCAGGGCCCTACTTGAATCGCCTTCTCTCTCTGAGGCTCCCTGCCTCAGTTTCTCCAACCGCAGGCTAGAATTGCACCCAGGCCTTCTCCCCTTCGTCTCCAGCAAGGCCCGCATCTAAGAGGTGGGGAAGCCCCATGTGGAAGCGGCCTGGGGCCACACACAATGTCTGTCCTCGCCTCAGGACTGGCCCCAAACCCATCCTCCCTGCCAGCTGCGCACCCATGTGGCTCTGGCTCCTGGCTGGGGTTTCACCAGGGCTCTACCTGCCTGAAACAGTCCAGACGGGGGACAGGCCACACCGTGGGCCACAGCTGCAGGAGCCCCGGGCTCCTGCACCCAGCCTGACTCTCCACGGACCCCGAGCTGCCAGGCCTCTGTGGACCTCCACTTGCTCCTCTACGCTGCAGACAGGCACAGATCAGCTTTAAATTCCCCCCAGAACATGCAGGAAACCGGTGCTAGGCTGGGCTTGGGGATCTGGGCTGAGAATGGGCAGCACCAGGGAACCTGTGGCAGGTCCCCAGGGACGAGGTTCCTGTCATGCCACCCATTGTGGGGAAAGCGCTCCGGGTCTCACCAGGTACAGTGACACGAGCCTGTCATCCCAGCACTCTGGGAGGCTGAGGCAGGAGGGTCATAAGCTCAAGCCCAGCCTGGGCAACTTAGGGAAACCCTAACTCAAAATTTAAAAAGAAAAAAAAAAGGCTAAGGATGCAGCTCAGTCCTGGGTTTGATCCCTAGTACCACTAAAAACAAAAAAGATTCTATATACTGATTTTTTTCTTTCAATGCTGGAGAAGGAAAGAGCTCCTGTAGAGAGTTCCTTCTCTACAGGAAAGAGCTCTAACCACTGCACTACCCTCCCAGCCCTCTGCACTAAAGTCTCCACAATGACCGTAGACTGCTTTACAGTGAGAAAGTATTTTCAAAATTATAAACCTAGCAGAAATCTCACTTTCGTAGTCCAGGGCATAAATCCTCTTTCTGCACCTCTAGCTAGAGGCTCTGTGCCAAACACCCTGCTCAGTTCACCCACCTTGTTAACAGCAGCCTCACAAAAGAGAGACCGAGTTACCCTCCCTGGAGACAGGGATGCGGGGCCTTGGAGGCCAAGAGGCCAAAGGACGCCCCCAGGGTCACAGCCAGGAAGCTGCCAGCCTGGCACACTCTGACTTGGTGGGCGAGCCGTCTCCTCACGGTTTTCTCTGCATCACTCTTGGGGAGGAGGCCTTGTCCAAGCCCAGCCTGCCTCTCCAGCCCTTGTCCCTCAGCATCTGCAGATCCTCTGGGGGAGGAATGGTTAACACCCCTTCCCCTCGGATCCTATAAAGCTATAAAGCGTTTGGTCCAGCCGGCCACATCTAGGCTGTAATGAGAAACACATTTCCGTGGTGCAGTGGTGCCCGCGCCAGTCTGGGGGCTGGCACCACGCTGGGGGGCTGCCAGGAAAACCCACCGTGCAGTCCCTGCCCTACTGGCAACCACGGTCTATGTCCTTCCCAAACCACAAGAGTCCCCTGCAGGGGGCAGGGCCACGCCCCGAGGCGGGAAGGGGCCCTGGGAGGGCCCACGGGCCCAGGGGAGCAGAGAGGCCCAGAAGCCGGGGAGGCTCCAGCTCCGGGCAGGCCCTCTGCCCACAGACCCCCTCTGTGCAAAGCTGGGCGCCGGGCGCTGGCGGCAGTTGGGGAGTCTCACATTTGGGAAACAAACTCCCACCAGCCCGACCCTCAGCCTTCCTCCCCGGTTCCCAGCCAGGCCTGGGACGTGGGCAGGGCGGCCAGGCTGCCCCTGTCCCACAGAGGAGGAACCAGAGCCACATGCGCGGGGCTCGAGGCCAGGCCTCTTTGCCTCTTTCTGCCGCAGCCGGAAGACCCCAGCCCAGGACACAGAGGGCCGGCGAGGGCCGAAAGCGGGGCCCCCGCCCAGCGCCTGGACTCAGTCTTCCACAGCTGGGGCTGGGTGACCCCGGGCCGCTGAGTCTGTGTTTTAAAGCCTCGGGCTTCATCTGTGTGAAATGGGCTAACGGGGTGATTCTGTGGTTTAGAACTGGGCCCGGAACGCAGGAAGCAAGTGCTGGAGGAGCAATCAGGAAAGAGGTGGGGGAGACAGGGTCGCACGGGTGGAGACAACGCGGCAGACAGAGGACCGCGGGGATCCGTTCCCGGAGAGCACCCAACCGCCAACCGGGAGGGGGCCGAGCCGAGCCTCGTGGGGGGACCCCGCCGGGCCCCCGGGGTCCAGGGCAGAGAGGTAAAGCCAGAAGGAGCCCCTGCCTCCGCTCAGACACAGAGCTCTGCCCGCCACTGTCACCCTGAACAGGGTCCGGGCCGGGGTGTAGCCGAGAACACTGCGGGGGCGGAAGGTGGGGTGTGCCCCGCCCCGGGGTCGGATAAGCCTTCACCAGGCCGGCCCGACTCATTATCTCAAAAGGAGGAAGTTTTCTTGAATCTCTTGCATCACTTTCAAACAACACCAAAAATCCATTCTTAAAACCAACAGCGCCAGACCCCCACCCCACCCCAGACAGACTCCTGGGAAAACACCCCGCTGGGTGGGTGTTCACCCTGGGCCGGTACCGTCCCTGGCAAAGACAGGGGGCCACTTTCCCAGCTGCAGGAGCCCAGCTCTGCTGGGGGGGGGGGGCAGTGACGACAGCAGATAAGCCAGCTTGTTTAGTTCCACCCGCCGCAGGGCTGGGGAAGCCGGGGCAGACAGCCCGGCTCAGGCCTCTTCCGCTTCCTAGACAGCCGGGTGCCCAGCGGCCGGGACAGCCCCTGCCTGAGGGAGAGATGCACTGTGTGCACCGCGCAGTGCTGGTCCCGCCCACTCTCCTCCAGCTCCCAGGCTAGGCCGTGGCTGGGGACTCCATTGTCCCTGCGTGCCCCTTTTTCATTGGCTCCCCACCCTGCCTACCTGCTGGTTCACTCAGCCCCCTAGAAGTCCTTCCTCCCTGACATCCTGACTTTCCCCAAGCCTTCTTTTGGAGACAGGGTCTCACTACACTGTGCAGCTCAGGCTGGCCTTGAACTCATGATGATCCTCCTGCCTCAACCTCCTGAGTGCTGGGATTACAGGCTAACACTATGGCATCTAAACTCAGAAGGCCCCATCTCATCTCAGGTGCACCCAAAGGGGTGTGCCAATCACCTGTGGATCCAGGCAGGAGAGCCCCGACTGTGGGCATTCTCCCTGCTCAGAGCCCGGGAACCAAAGCCACCCAGCCACTGGGCACCGCCACGTCTTGTCCTGAGTGCTGCTTTATTCAATGCTGCCACAGGCCACCGTCACAGAGATTCAGAGACCGAGCAAAGGGCACTGCTCCACCTTCCCACCAACCAGAGATCAAGTGACACCCAGAACAGGAGTCTTGCCTCAAGCTGGGAAGAAAGACTTTATTGCTCTCAAAAGCTGAGTTCTTACAAATTAGACGAGAAAAGGTCATGTTATAAAAAAAAAAAAAAAAGTGGGCAGAATCTCTTGCTGCTTTCCTTCAGTATGGTCCTCTTTCTTTCTCATTCTTTCTCTTTCTTTCCTTTTCTTTCTCTTTCCTTCCTTCCTTCCTTCCTTTCTTTGGGTCAGAGACTCACTATGTACTCCAGACTGGCCTCAAACTCACAGAAATCCTCCTGCCTCAGCCTCCCAAGTGTTGGGACTACGCCACCACACCCAGGGTCAAAAAGACCTTCTTGCCGGTAGACTTTCCGGTTAGATTTCTGCAAGTGGGCTTGGGGGAGCAGCACACACAGTTAGTTAGTGCTTGGTGGAGAGGATATTTTGTTCCTATTTTCAATTGCATTTCCCCAGCAACTGGGAGGTTGAGTGCATTTCCGGCTGTTTGCACAGCCCCTTCTGTGGGGCAGTTTTGCCTACTTTCCTATTTCTTACTTTTCCCAGTTAATCAGCAGGGACTTTGCATGGGAAGCTAAGACCCCTGTATCACACCCCTGCTGACAGTGTCTCGGCTTTGCTCAGACCACAGAGCTATTCCAGGCTCCAATGTGCTGTCTTTTCCTATTTGGCCTGGATTCCAGCTCCATTGGAGGAGAAACTCCCCGCCCCAGAGCATACAGTTATATGAGCATTTTCCCAAATACTCATCTTATACTTTTGCTACCCAATCTTTCAAATTGGGGCCATCTATATAGTTGGATGGAACTCTTGCTCTCCATTTTCTCTACATATTGTTCCTCATTAGGGCTTTTACCAATTATCTTTCTTTAAAATGTGTTAGATTCCAGTGGAAGATACACTACCCTTTTATTTACGTATTTATTTCTCATTTTGGGAGACAGGGTCTCATTATGCAGTGTGTGCTGGACTTGAACTCACTATGTACCCCAGGCTGGTCTCGAACTCGCAGCAATCCTCCTGCCTCAGCCTCCCAAGTGCTGGGATCACAGGCGTTCGCCCCGCAGCCGCTGCCCCAGATGTTTCCCATCAGAGCTGGGTTGAATCCTCGGAGGAGGAACCCACAGACCCACTCCCACGGTGGGGCCACTGAGCCCGAGGCCGCGAGCTCAGTCAGGGCCCTTCTGTCTGCACAGCAGCGCAGCTGCACCGCTTCCCTGCCACCCGCCCTTGGCAGATCCAGGGCCGTGATCGCACGGGCGACAGGGAGGGAAGCGGGCCGCAGGGCCCCACACAGGCGGCCGCCTTGGGCGATCTGGGGTTCCCCCCTAGCCCTGCGGTGTGGGAAGGTTTCAGACCTGGGTGCCTTTGTTTTTTGTTTTGCACAATTTTTCCTCTCTTGAGAAATCCTTTAAAACGTGACTAAGCGGGATGAAGCATCCTCAGACTGTCCTTTAAGGGAAGGAAAAATCTGGGGAAACCAGAAACCGGAAGCAACCTCTGGGAAGCGGGGTCCCTGGGAAGCCACAGTGGGCACAGCGGGCGCTCCCCTCCCCGGCGTCCTCAGCCTCCCGGCCGCTGCCGGGGCGGCGATAAGGCGGGAGCCGCCGGCGGGCACAGATAACGCCCGGCCGGCGCGGGAGGCCGAGACAGGCAGACGCCGCTGCTGCAGGAGTCAGGCGCGGGGCTGGCGGGCTGGAGCTGCCGGGACTCTGCTCCGCCTCCCCGGGGCCCTCCCCTCGTCGCTTCCCGGATCCAAAGGGGCACCGGACCCGCAAAGGAGACAGGGTGACCACCACCCTGCCTTCCCGGACTCCTCAGATTCCCCACCGAAAGCTCAGATGGCTGCAGAGGGAACAGGGGACAGGCCCCAGCGCGCTGGTCCCAGCTGTTGCCAAGACCGAACCTCCCGTGATCGGTGACCCTGCCCAAACCAGACTTCTCCACTGTCCCTGACCTCGCCCCTGCACCTGCCAGGGCTCCCCAGCACCCCCTAGGGGCCCAGCACGGCTGCCTCAGTGCACACTCACACTCTTGGCTGCTGGGGGATTTTAAAGCTTTACTCTTTCTCCCACCCTCCTTCCATAAAGATTTGTAACACCTTATAATGCCCAACTGCAATCCCAGCACTCAGGAGGCTGAGGCAGGAGGATCACTGCAAGTCGGAGGCCAGCCTGGGCTACATGATGAGTTCAAGGCCAGCCTGAGCTACACAGCGAGACCTTCTCTCAGTCAATCAATACTTAACTCTCTGTGCCTCGTTCCAAAAGGATTTTAATTCTGTTGAATTAAGCTACTTTATAGACTGAGGCCCCTGTAACAGAGTGAGGCTGACTGCGTCCCAGTTGTGCGCCTTCCATGCAACCTCAAGTCCTGTCAACAACCCCGGGAAACAGGAGGACAGAAGAGGACACATGAGATCAAAGAGGATTAGTAACCTCTCCAAGGCCAACAATAGGGCCAACTCCAGACTCAGGCCGAGGGAGCGCAGCCAGGCATGGTAGATTACAGAATGCCACCTACACTTCAGACTGAGGCAGGAGTGTCTCAAATTTGAGCCTGAGCAATTTAGCAAGACCTGTCTCAAAATGAAATAAAAGGGCCTGAGATGTAGCTGCGTGGTACGGCGGGTATAGGTGTTGGGCAAGTCCTGCCCTGTTTCTGGGGGTCTTGGTCTGCTGGAGAGAAATGGGGGTGGTGGCCCTTCAGGGAGAGGGGTGGAGGCTGGAGGTTCTGGGGTCGGGCATGAGGCGCCTCCCCAGGTCACAGCGCTGAGTCACCACAGGCCTGTCCTGGAAACTAGAGAAAGCCGAAGTTCTCTGTGGTGGGTGGGCAGCGCCCTCGGGCCAGGCCCTGGACTTCTGATCCGCTAGATATGTGTGCTGCTCCTGCCCGGGGTACCTGCAATCCTGTATTTTTATATTGTGATTGGTTTTTCCTGCCCCTCCAGGAGCACCCTGAGCTGGGAGAGGGTTTATAGGAGCCCAGCAATCAACAGAGAATAGAAGTCTTTCTGTTTCATTAATAAAAGCACATAGAGAGGCTCATTAGGATTAGAAAAGGGGCCTAATTCCCAGAAGGTGTTTAAAAATTTAAAAGTGGGACTGAGGTTCTATCTTCACTCTCGTTCATTTGGCTTTGTATACTTTCCAGCAAGTTTTTAATTTCTT
>PVJO010018069.1:0-37645 GCA_004026905.1 Hystrix cristata | reverse complement strand
TGAACTCCATTTTGCAGTTGAAGAAACTGGCTGGCTAATTTAAAAAATTGTCTAAGGTCACATATCCAGTGTTGGGAGCCCAGAAATGGTTACTGCAAAGACTAGTGCTTTGACATGTTGCAAGGCCTTACAATCTGCCTCAGAATCTCAGTCCCTCCAACCTGGTCTTGTGTCTTCCTTCACCATGTGCAGGCAAGGATGCCCTGGAATTTCCCCAACCAAGAAAAGCAATCGTCCCAAGCACCTTTCCTAAGAATCTGATGAAATAACCAGGAAAGATTAAGCACTCAGAACAAGAAGAGACTAAAAATCTGAAAAGATATTACACCCTGCCTGGACATGCCTTTCACTTATTCTTTTTTTGGGTGGGGGAGGTGCTGGGGATTGAACTCAGGGCCTTGCGCTTGCTAGGCAAGCACTCTACTACTGAGCTAAATCCCCAACCCCATCACCTTTTCCTCTGAGGTCAGAGTGTAGAGAGATTACTTACTAAGAGACTATCTACCTAATAAGACAATCTTCCCTTCACTGTACATTCCAGCTCAGAGTATTTAGATCTTGACCATCCGGTCCTTGGGAAAATTCATACTTTGTGTGCAGCTCCTATGCTGTGATCCCCCCGCCCTTGTGCATAGTAATAAATCCATATACCTTTTTCTTCTATTAATCTGCCTATTGTCACTTCATTTCAGCAAACTTTTGAAAGGCAAAGAGAAAAGTTTTTCCTTTTGTCCTTCTACCAGTCAAATAGAAAGTATGAAATTCCTGCTCCTAACTGGAAAGTTACTGTCATTTGTTGTCCTTGTGTTCCCTCATGTCCCAGTGGTGGTGTTATAGACAGCTAAGTTAGGTAGAAATATTATAGGCAGTCAGACAGGGCTGGGCACTCCACGGAGTCAATACACAAAAGGAGAATACACTACAACTATGGCTAGAGGCGCATCCATTGAAGGTCAGGCCTCAAGGACGAAATGAACTGACCAAGGAATAAACAGTGAACTGAAGATTCCACTCATCTGATCTGATAAAGTCTAGATAGACATTGGTCTTCCAGGTGGGCAACCAAGACGTCCAGATCCAGACCATCCTGGAATGTCCTTGTTCTTCCCTTGTCTATTTACTACGTGATCTGCTTCTCCATTGGTTCAACGTTACCTAAGTGACTACCCTTGTAATATTATTGGTTCATCATAATTTTGACCCATGTTGTACCCACCTTGTCATTTTGCTCTATAAAACTTCCTCTGAAAAGTGGGCTCATTGGCAACCCTTTCAGGTCCCCTCCCTGAGAGCTCTCTTTCTCTCTCTCAATGAATTTCCTACTCTTAACCTCCATTGTTCCTTAGAATGCACTCTTCGATTTTGGGGAGCACGAACTCGGCATAACTGACATCTAGCAGGTTGGGAGTTATATTATTTTCCCCCTATATCAATGGGGATGCCAGTTCCGGGCCTTTCAATAAGCCTATCTAGGGGTTGGGGATTTAGCTCAAGTGGTAGAGCACTTGACTAGCAAATGCAAGGCCTTAAATTCTATCTCCAGCACTGCCTACCCCCACCCCCCAAAAAAAGCCTAATTGTAGGATGTGACTTCTGGCTATCTTCCTGTGTTCTTTTTGCTGTTACAAATCAGCAATTATGAAAGAAAAGGAAGAAGAGAAGGAGAAAGAGAAGAATAAAGAACCAAGAGCAAGAGAGATGGAGGAGGTTTTAGAAGCAGTAGGATCCAGAACTATCCAGGTCTGGTCTGCAGGGAAAGACAAAACCACACAGTCAAAACTCAGGGAAGCTGGGCTCATGTACAGTCCCCTCCAGTCACGCAGATTTACACCCTGGTGTCACTCTGCCCTCGGTCCCCTCACAGTAAAAGAGTTCCAAGCTGAAAACAGCCCTTAGATAAGCAGCCCTGGTTGAATTTTTGGAACCACTCCCAAGTCGCTTTTCTCTGCCCCTCCCCCACATTGCCTTCAGGCAAGATTAGGCCTGGCTCCGGTCTGGGGTGGGGCCCAGAAAGGGCTGTGAGCCTTACCACTACCAGACTGACATGGCTCCCGGAAGAGTGAGGGTGAAAGGGAACGGCTGACTGTCTGACATCTGGCAACCAGAAGTGTGTTGGGGAGTCACTGCTGAATTCCACAAGTTGGCCATTGTTACAGTAAGGACTACTTTGGTCTTGTCATTGACACATACAGACACACACACACACACACACACACACACACACACACACACAAAATGTTTTCAAGCAGTCTCTGACCAAGACAGATGGCCGTGGTTGATAGAGTCTGGAGAAAAATAGCAACTTCTGCGTTTGCGTTATATGAAAGGTCGGAAAGAAAAGGGGCTTTGTTCTATGACTGGATTCTCTAGCCAATTAAATGTTTAGTATCTGGCATTAGTTCCTTGCTGTTTAAGTAGAAATTTCAGATGTATTTCACAGACCTGTGCAGTTACTTAAGGTTATCCTTTCCCTGCCCTTCTTTCCTTTCTACCTTCTTTCCTCCCTTTCTTTTGTCCCTCTTCCCTTCCTTCCTTCCTTTTCCTTTCACTGTCTTGTTTTCCCTTTCTCCTTTTCTCCTCTCCCCTCCCCTCTCTATCACTGTCCCTTCGCTGTCCCTCCCATTCCCTCCCCTCCCTTCTCTCCTTTCTTTTTCCCCCCTTCTTCTCTATTCTTTTCCCTTCCCAACTTTCCTTCTTTAGTTCAATCACTCTTTTCCTAGTTTTCTTTCTATGCTACCCACTCTTCTATAAATAGCAAATTATAAGTGAAGGAAAAAAGGGAAAGATGAGGGTTATAGAGTGTTGCAAAAATTACAAGCGACTTTGGGAAAAGCTTGTTGATGTCCATATATGGTAGTCTGCACTGTGAACTTAGATACACATCCCCAGCTCCGGCTTCTCTTCTGCATACTATCAGCCCCATCTGTAGCATGGAGGAGGAGCTGCTGCTGATTAGGTTTCAAGGGCCGTCCAAGAACTGGGTGTGAATCCCAGGCAGATGTTCCTTGCCAGGTCTTGTGGATGGAAGTAAAGAAAGTGATCAGTAATTAATGTAATTAGTACTAGTAAGCGAAAAAGTTTGAAGTCCTACAAATGCCCCCAACTGTGGGCTACGGCAGTTTCCTAGAGCCAGTTTCCTGTGTGCTTAAAGGTATACTCTAGGAATCCATTTGTTTCATCACTCCTGCATCTATCCATAAAGATGTAGTTAGGTTGTTCAGGTGAAGACAGTTATTCCAGGTGGTCACTGACCTCAAAAACTCACTGGGTAAAGCATGCATTAAACAAATGACCTAAATGAGAAAGTTACTCCCCTAGAGATCTGTACCAAGCACAGAGCTCTCATAGATGATGAACTCAGTTGCAGAAAAGGGGGAGAAAAGATACTTCTTGTTATTCCTGTGAAAAGGATGATGCTTGCCAGGTTAGTGGGTTAGGAGAAGAAGGAAGAGCTCATCTAGCTGGAAACCTAGTTCATATAAAGGCACGCCCAGGAAACGTCTGATAACTGGAAGCACCAGATCGCAGCAGGAAGAATCAAAAGCATAAGGAAGTGGAGGAAGGGGAGGTGAGGAGTCTTTATACCAGTCCAAAAATTTGAGCCTTATGTAAGCAATTGGCACCTCCAGAAGGGTTATTTCCATACTTTAGAATGATGCGCATTTTAGAAGGACCAAAGAGGGGGAGTGAAACCATCACCTGAGAGACAACCATTGTCTACAGAGAGGCGATAAATGTCTGATCTAGGGCAGAAGCCACAGAAACAAAAGGAACAAACAACTTCAAAAGAAGCGAAGGACGTAGAATTCACTCTCCAGTTACCAGCTGGATGTGGAAAGTGGGACGTCTACCATGAAACCAAAGGCTCCGCTTATGTGATTAAGAGACAAGTGTATCATTAACTGGGATAGGATTTGAGGAGGGAAAACTAGTTTAGGGAGGAAATAGCAAACTGAGTTTGGGAAATGCAGTGTAAGTTCTGGTGACGTCCTAGGAGAACACTTCAGAAGGCAGTTGGCTTTTTTTTTTTTTTTTTTTTTTTGGGTATAAAGTTTAGGAAAAGTCTCTCAGCTAAAAATGTCTGCAGATAGAAGAAGCAACCACATGGGTTCAGGAGAGAATGGGCCACATAGTGGAGTACATAGTAGAGGGAGCTATTCTGGCCTTTTTCTCACATCCCATGTCTAGTGCTACTCAAAGTATATCCTAGAACCTGGGGCTGAAGCTTCAGTGGTAGCTCAGGGTCCAATCCTCAGCAACAACAACAGAAACTGTGTACCCTGAATTCATTTCTTACTACCTCCATTACCACCACCTTAGCCTAAGCTTCCATGTTATAATCTACCAATTGGTCTCCTTGCATCTCTCTTTAATGCTCCTTGGGGCATCCAATGGGTTCCCTTGACACATAGAAAAAAACTGAAATTCCCATTAAGACCCACATGATCTAGTCTTTGTCTTTCTCTCTGAACTCATCTTCTCCCTCTTCCTCTTGCTCACTCTGACTTCTTACCACACTGACTTTCTTACTTTTTCTCTAACATGCAAGGCTTGTTCTTGCCTCGGTGTCTTTGCATTTGGCCTCTTACCCTGATGTTCTTCCCCAGATATTAATATGGTTCTGAGTTTCTGCCAAAAATCTCAAGATTAAGTTTTATTTCTTTGAACATAACAAGCCTTTTTATTCTCCTGGCTGTGCCATATAATTCCAATATCTCAAGGTTTTGTGTGGTTATTTCAGTTACCAGTTGTCTCTCACTCATGTTGTCTTATTTCCTGGTTATATCTGAGTGCATTCCAGAAATTCCATTTTGCAATAATTTGAGGCTCAGGGTGACGGGATTTTCCTCCTGCAGGAATTGTCATTTGCTTTTGCCAGGTACCTGGTACTGCTCCCAGTCTGGGAGATCTTTCATGAATGTTCAAGGTCTCTTGTACTAGCCAGGTGATTTGAAGTCAGGTTGCAAGTTTGCCTAATGACTGGTTTACCTCTGTTTTACGTTTGTCCTGAGGAATGAGCTTTTCAGGTCTCAGCTTCAAGACCAGTGCCTCATCTTCTTCCCTGGCTTTGTGTTGTCTTTTTTTTTTTGCCTTAAGAGGATAAATGCTTACCTTGGTTTTGTGGATTTTTATTTTATACAGATGTCCTCAGGGCAACAGTGGATTTGAGGAATGATTTTCCTCTTCTCCTAGCTTTTTCTTGGAAATTCCTCACAACTTTCATGATTTATTAAGTAATATTTCAATCCTGTCCAGGTATTTTACGTAACCTCAGTCAGAACACTGCTCTACATTTCCTGGTCCCAGGTTACGAAAAGAAGGATTTCTTCTTCCCATAGACCCTCCCGGGACCCTATCCTCATATCTCTGTGCAAATATCTTTATCATCGTCATCCTCTTTATTATCATCTTACAGTCCTGGGGATTGAAACTGGAGCCTTGCACGTGCTAGAAAAGTACTCTACCACTGAGTTACATCCTTAGCCTCGAGGATCATTTGTTCAGAGTTTTTCCTGACCACTCCACAGAAAATAACTACTGCCATCCCTTTTTCGTAGTACTTATCGCCATCTGGCATTTGATTGCATATTCATTTGCTCATTTGTTTATCTCCCTAACTAGATTTTATCACACATTAAATAAATATTTGTTGAGTACGTGCTATGTTCTAGGCATTATTCTAGGCATTGAGCACACACTAGCGAACAAGGCAGACCAGATTTTGCCCATAGTGAGCATATACGCTCATGGGAAGTCAGACAATAAACAGAGAAATAAATGCAGGATATAATCCTATAAAGAGAGAAACTCAACTGCTTGTTTTGAACCACCTCAGAGCATAGAACAGAGCTTTAAGTAAAATAAATATTTGTTCTTTTTTTAAAAAACAAAATTCTTGTTTCTGTGCTATTTTTCAGTATTATCAAATCTTTGGTGTTTCAGATATATTTTTGCTTTACTGCTTTTTCTTCTTAAATATGTAGCATCTCAGGCATGTTAAGGGTTAAACACACTTGCATGTCAGGCTGGAAATGTAATCAGCATTTATTATATTACTGTTATGGGAAAATATGTTCTGAGTTCCAAATAATTAACTTCCAAGTGAACTTTTAGAAGCCGTCAGCCAGGCTCGTGTATATTTGGGCGAGGTTTGCCAATGTCTTTGCGCTCTTTTACGAGGAGAGGCAACATGCCAGCCAGCTCAGGCCCAGCAGCCCTGGGGATCGGTGGGGTAACAGATGTTTCGGAAAAGCACCCCATCCAGAAAGCTCTGTCCTGCTTTCAGCTCATGGTTGTTGGGATTCTTAGAAACTCAGAGCTGTGGTGACACATCTCTCCCTGTACAGAGACAGACACTCTGTGATCCAGCTAATATCTTTTTTTTCACCACAGAGCCTAAGATAAATTCTTAAGAACCCTCCACCTGAACCACAGCATGGTTGAGAGTGGCAGCCAGCCTGGGCACACTGCCCAGATGCCCTGGGACATTGAGAGGAGCAAGATTGGGGCTCAGCCAATCTAACTCAGAGAAGTCACTCCAACATGACAAGCATTATGGCACCCGGCCTACCCACAGCCTCTATTTTTTTTTTTTTTCCTTAACTGAAGGAAGGGAGCCTATAGAGGGAATGACACTGGCCAAGAGCCCGAGCTAGGTGTAAAAAAAGGCAGATCCAGCACTGTTAGGTTTTTTTTAAAAAAATGAAGATTTGCTGAGATTTTGGAAAAGAGGAGTGGAGACCAATGAAACGCTCAAGGTTTGGGGCTGGGAAAAATAGGAAGCCTTTTGACCATGGTCAGGACAAGGTCCACAATAAATAATGGTGGAAAATATGAGCTCCTTTGATTCTTTTAATCTGGGTGACCACTATGTAGTCGAGAAGCTTCTCAATCAAAATCATATATATAGTCAGACACAGGAGATTGAATCATGAATTTGTGATGATCTTTTTTTTTTTTTTCAATCTGTTATCTGTTGCTGTAACAGAAAACCCAAAGCTGGCAGATTTATAAAGGAAACATCTATTTAGATCCTAGTTCCAGAGGTCCAAGAGCATGGTGCTGGCATGTGCTCAGCTTCTGACGCAGGCCTCATGCAGCGTCAGCTCAGGTGGAAAAGTGGAAGGTAAGCAGGCCTGTGTGGAAGAGCACGAGAACAAGAACATCAGCCAGCGAGTCACAAACTGGCTGCGTGGAAACCCATTCTCACAGCAACTGGCCCACTCTGGTGGGCGCCCCCACAACTTCATCACCTCTTAAAGGTCATGTACCTCTTATCACCGTTAACACTGGCAAATGGATCCCAACATGAGTTCTAATGGGGATCGACCACATCCAAGCCATAGCAGATGCAAACAAAAATTTGATCCCTTAGAAGTCATTTGATTCATCTCACACAAATGTTCAGGAACAATCTTCTGGATGGTGTGGAAATGTGTAGTTTTAGATGTTTCTGCAATAGCTCATGTGCAGCGAGTTTGGGACTTTCTTACCAACCGATCTCATTTTACAGAAGAAAATCGAGTAGAGAGAGGTCAAAATACAGTGTAAGCAGCAGAACTCAGGCGGGAGCCTAGAATCTCTGACTACTGGCCTCTTGGATTGTATAAAGTACCCAGTTAGTGCACAGAACAGCTATTGAGTGCTCTTGGTATCGGGCATTTTTCTGAGTCCTTTCTATATATGAGATCATTTATATGTCTTCTCTTTGTGGGGTTATTGTAAGCCCCGTTTACAAATAAGGAAGCTTGAGCAAAATAAGTTGAGTTGAACTGAGTTAGGAGCCAATACACACAGACCTGGGACACAAACCCAGTCATTCAGAGCCATTGTTCTCTGTCAGCCAAGAAAAGAAGCAAGCACGATTCTGGGGTTTTGTGGAGGAAGGAGAAGGCAAGCTGAAAAGACTCTCCTCTGGGCAAGTAGTCAGAGCTCCTTGGGGGGCAAATCTGGGCCCTCCTCTAACGCTAGATGGCACATGTCAGGCTCTGAGTACCCACCTGTGGGCAAAGCCTTGAGGGACTACCCACTCACCACCCTGGTCTCAAGATATTAACAGTCACCTCTGTTTCTTTTTTTTAAAGACAGATGGTATCCTGTGTCAGCTATTCCCAGTCTTCAGCTCTGGGGATCCTTGCCTGTGTAGGAGGTAATCACGAAGGAGAAAGCCGGCTATCAGGATTGATCAGCGGCACACTTTTAGCTCTGACTGAGCTGTTCTTTGGGGTGGGAAGGTCCTCCTCTTTTCACTTGGCATTTTAGAGTGGATTAGGCACAATTAACATCAGTTGTTTGTCAGTACACAGCTAGTGTCAGCCTATCTTTAGACAAAATGCTTTCCCCTCAACTTTCTTTCAAGCGACAAAGAAGAGGTTGACTAACCCTTTCCCCTGCTTTTTTTATTCTTAAAAGTGTAACTTTAGGCTGTTTTGTGGTTTATAGATTAGCCTTTTGATTATAACCTCCTATGAAGTTAGAGGCCTTAAACTGGTAGAACCACTTGGACATATCTTATCCACAAATAGATTTTGTGTTGGTCTCCCACAGTGTTTAATTTAAGCACTAGTTTCCAATGAGCAAAATTAGGAGGAACTCAAAGAAAATGCTGGATTTCCTAATTCTCTTGGAGAGGAGGAAAATCGGACACCAGGAACCTTCCTTCCCAATTGCAGTGCCTGGAGGAAGCCATGCAGGCCCATCAGCCTGTGAGTACAGTACATCATCAAGGCCCCCTGCTCCTAGTTGCCATGCCTCGGCCTGGCTTCTTGAGGCTTCTGAGTTTAACTCTCTGGTGGAGAAGCTTAAGGAGTCTTCCAAAAGGCCCCAAATATCCACTGATTCCAGGCCAATCCAGAAGTGGTTTCAAAATTCAAATGTAAAATGTTTTCAGGCGAGCTGCTAATGTTCAGCTGGGGTACTGAACAGATTTGCTGACTGGGGACTTCTGTGCCCTCCTCTGATGTCTCTCTGTCTCTTAGGACTTTCCCAATTCCATTCTCTGCCAGCTCATGATCTCCTGGAGGGGCCACCGCTCACATTCACTTCAATTAGTTGCTCCTGTGTCTGGAGGGCAGAAACATTCTTTTAATTGTACTTTTCTCTCCCTAACCAGCAGTTAGCACAGTTCTTTGCATATTGTAGCTCTTCCATAAATGTGGAAATTAGAAAGAATGCTATGCTGAGAATCAACCATAACATATTTGCCATGGTGATAGAAGCCAAGGGGCGGAAGATCGTACAGAAGGGTGCAAGGTGTCTAGGTGGTAGGAGGAAGGGCAGGTTGAGAAGGAAAGAATTAAACATTGAGAAGGAATTGCAAGTCTAGGGGTTCAAGGTTTGGGCCCAGGCAGAGGTCCTGAGAGACATGGTGTGGAGAAGGAGTTGGGGAGCTTGGTGGAGACAGCTGCCAAGCAGGCTGAGGTGGACCTTTTATAAGATGCCCTCACTCCTCTCTTTCTTGCCTCCAAATTCAATTCTTCCAAGAATCTCTCTGAATCTAATTTCAGACTGCTTCCAGCCTCCAACCACTGCTTACACCCTGTACCTCCATCCCCCTGGTCCAGGCTATGATCATTCTCCCCCATGACTATGAGAACCACCTTTTTGCATCCCCCTCCTTCACCCCCATTCCTGACACTCCTGCCCCAGCAGTCAGAGTGATCCAAACTGCTCCCCACTCCATAATGCCCTACAGGTTTGACTGGTGTGGCCTCTCTGATCACATCCTCCCTTCCTTCACAGCCTTTCAGACACTCCCGCAACCCTTTTCTTTTCAGAACAAGGAGTTTTGCACTTGCCGTTCCTCAACTTGGGATGCCCTGGCTCCAGAAGTCCCCTAGGCTTCTCAGTAGCTCTCAGTGGTTCTCTGGTCAAATGTCACTCCCCGGGAAGTATCCCCTCAACGCCCCCACATATATGTACGATTCCCTTTCCCCACTTTTCCTGAGAACACATGTCACTTTATGTCATATATTTGTTTCATTGTCTGTTTCCCACTAGAAACACATGACAGCAGAGACCATTCTTGATACCCAGTAGATGTTCGATACATGAGAGTCTAACGGAGAAGAACAGAGAGATGCTAGAATTACTTTCATCTTGGGGAAAAGTAATATTTAATACATAGAGCTTTTTAATATAATACTTTAAACATGAGATATATATTCAATTCAGCTGAAGCGTTGACAGTACAATTACCTATGCAAACAGAATGCCAAGAATTATTTGGGATACAAGATAATTAAAAGTCAGACCCTGTCTTCAAAGAATTTATAGGCAAGGGAGGGGGCAAAGGACAAATAAGACTTTCAAGTTATCTTTGTATCCATAGTAGCATAATCTTCATCATTCCACATATTGGGAGTATTAATTTTTTAGGTAGGTGAATTATCAGTATATTCTGTCACTAGTTCTTTTTGCTGTCATAGAAGACAATAGGGTGAAAAACACTACAAACTCAGCCCTCCGTGAGTTCTGACCCCTTCCCCATTGTTTATTTGGACACAGTCATGTGGATGCCTCACAGGTATCTCAAACTCAATATATCCAGCCTTCTTCTCTGAATCCTGATTTCAGTTGTTGGGCTGTAATATTTTTTTCTGCCTCACACTCTAGCTGGTATTCTGCAGAGCCTACCTGCTGATATCACGGGGACCTATGTATTTCTCTGACTCCACTGCTGCCTTTGCAGTCCTGGTAACCATCATGCTTTCTGGATTTTCAGCCATCCCCCGCCACACCTCCCCCCAGCAGTTTCTTGTGGGACTCCTCTTCCATCTGCCTTCTACACCTAAGAGAGAGTAGGCTTTTCAAAACTGCACAGGTGGTGACCACATTCCCCTACTCAGCGCCTTCAGAGACTCCAGTTGGTTTCTTCTTCCCCCGCTTCTAGGCACATCTTTCTTACAGTCTAGCTTGGGTCCCACAGAGATTTCTGTCTGATCCTCTACCTTGGCTAACCCTCTCCCCTCTGGGCTGTGATTCTTCACCACCCTCCTCTCTTCCTTCTGCTGCTTCCCATTCCACCTTCCTGCCTGGGACCCGACCGGATCTGATTTATCACCCCCCCATCCCCTCATAACACAGTGTTGGAAGCTTTGTTCTTCTCATGTCTGTTTTATTGCACTAAACTGGAAGCTCCATACGGACTGCCCAGTTCTGCCTTGGTCACCTACGCCCGTGTCTACCCACAGGGTGTGTATGTGGATAATATTGAACGAATGACAAAGCTCTTGCTTGGATAAGACTGTTGGTCGTAAAATAATAATAGCTTGTATTTACTGAGTGGTTATGATGTATCGGGCACTGTTCTAAGTGATTTATAAATATGACACAGACATCTCCTATAACCCTGTTCAACAGGGGTTATTTCCCCCATTTAACAGACGAAGAAACTAAGGCACAAAGAGGTTAAGTAAGCAGGCTAAAGTCCACAGCGCAAAAGTGGAGGGCTGGGATCAGATCCCAGGCTGTTTCCAGAGTCCAGATTCTACCCTAGACTGAAACACAATGTGGGGTCCCCTATCTGAGCAGACGCTCCTTCCCAGCGAAGGGTGAAGGGCCTTGTTTTTGTCTCCCGGGGAGAGGACGCGCTCCTGTGCCGCCCTCTTCACGCCCGTGGGTCCTCAGCGGGGTTTCGGGAAGGGCCTGCACATCTCGCCGGCCTGCTGGGAGTCCGCGGGGGGACCCCTGGCCAACTTTCCCGGGACCCGGCCCGCACGCCGCTCGACCCGGGTCCTCGCGGGGCCGAGACCGGTGCGCGACGCCCAGGTCCCCGCGCCGCCGGCGGGTCTCCGGGAGGGTGGAGGGGGCGGGGCGGGGGCGGGGCCTCCGTGGAGGCCGCCGCCCTCGGCCGCGCTCGCCTCGCCGGGTGCGGCGGGCCGGGCTGGAGCTGGAGGGCGGGGACTCGGGAGGGGCCGTAGCGCGGCTGCTGGTGCCTGTGCTGGGAGAGGAGGAAGCGGGCGTCCCCTGAGGCGTGCGCCGGCACCGACCGACCGACCGGCCGAGCGGCCGGCCGACCGACGGACAGGCGTGCCGAGGGAGAGGCCGCGGCGAGGTCAGGCTCCTGCACCGGGCGGCGGGCGGCGGGCGCGCGAGGGGGCGCGGGGGCTGCAGCCGGCCCGGCCGGGGGAGCTGGCGCCGGGCTCCGGCTCGGCCGGGCCCCGGACCCCTCGCCTGGCCGCCTGGGCGCGCGGGGAGCGCGCTCGGGCAGCGGAAAGCGGAGCCCCCGGCCGCCTTCTGCCCAGGTCTCTTTTCTTTCCGATCAGCGAAAAATAAACACTCGGGAAGGTAAAACAATAGCGGGGCCACCTGGGACGCGGCGCGCTCGGAGCTCCCACGGCCGGGGCGCGAGCTGGAGTGGAAGCGGGAGGCGCGGCCCCACCTCGGAGCCCCTTCGCGATTTGCCCCGGCGGAGGGTGGGGCCACCCCGAGCCGGCTCCGTAGGAAGCGACGGGAACCTCCCGGAGTGAAGCATTTGGTGAAAGTATTTCAGGAACAATTGGGCATCCCACAATTGCCCTGCAGTGGACTGGGAAACTGAGGCGGAGGGAGAGGTAGCGATTCGCCCAAGGTCAGAATTTAAAGATTGTGCGAGATCGGAGACGGGACTCGGGTGTCTTGACCTGCCCAGCGCTCAGCCTTCTAGGTTTTTGTGCCGGTTGTGTTTGCCTTTGATAAATTTCTGTTGTGTTTGTTTTAGAGCTCTGCTGGCATTGTGAGACCGCATCGGGGCCGCCGAATACCCGCTTGCTTCGTGTGTCCTGGGCAGGTGTGGGGCAGGTGACAGCTTCGTGATCTACCACCATGGATGGAGACGGACTTTTTGATAAAGAAATCCAAACTGTAGACACCAGCCAGGGTGATTTGGCTGTCCGAGGTTTCCACAAAATCCGCCCTGTTCCCTTTGGGGAATCCGAATGAGGGAGATCAGAGACACCTTCACTGGGAAGCCAAGGACATTTCTGTATAATCAGTGGATGAAAGGATTTTCTCCGACTTTTTTCCCCGCCTTTTTCCTCGAGGATTAATCCACCACCATCTTCGGATCCGGTAGAAACTGCAAGGCACTCCATGTGGCAGAAGCCTAGAGCACCTTCGGAATCGCTCTGGACCCTTGCTTCAGCCTAGGGGACTTTTCACACACGCCACTCCTCCCCTCCCCCAGCTCCCTCCTTCTGGTCGCTCCTCTTTAACCCGTTCTCATTTTCTGAGTTAAGTTCTATTTTCAAAACTGGTCTCTGGAGCTTAAGTGGATTGCCAGAAATGAGAGATTAGGTGCCTGGAGCAGAGGAAGTGCCCTGTGTTGTGTCCTCTTGCTGCTGCTGCTGCCGACATGAAGTGCTTTTTCCCAGTGCTGAGCTGTCTGGCTGTGCTGGGTAAGTGGCTCTGCTTATCAGCGCAATCAGTGTGGAAGTTTAACCTGCTCTTAGTTCCTGTAATTCTTTGTGATTCTTTGTGATTCTTTTCCATCACACTATGCTTTGGCGGACACCAGGAACAGTTGGTATGTCGTGGATTGGAATAGAGTACCAAGAGGTCCATTGCTGACCCGGAGGGAATGGTGGAATATTGTTTATAGGTGGGCGTATTTGCTGTGCTGGGCCTTGGCGCAAGTTCCTTCATCTGCAGATCCATGGTGTAAGGACTACTTGTGGATTTGGAGCTGGCTGAGTGGAGTGTTAACAAAAATAGATGCTCCAGTGTTTTCACTTTGGTGTTGGTCTGCATTCATTCCTTCTTGGAAGTGGTAACATACTTCTTACTCTGTCAGGAAAGTCAGTTTGATGATAATGATGGTTTCTTCTTCCTTTCTTCTTTTTTGAGGGAAGTGGGAATGGGGTTGAAGGGATGTGTTGTGGTCTGTGGGGTAAGTGTTTGAAAATACCATTCTTGTGTCTCCTCATCGAGGAAGCTCACCTTGTAGTCTTGGGAGGAGAGACAGAGAAATTGAAGCTGCCTAGTAAGTATGTGCTGGGGATGATTTTCGTGCCCTTAGAGAAAGTCTAAATGCGTAGAGTGAGCAGAAGAAAGAACCTATAATCCTGAGAAGTGAACCCTTGACTTCTGTCTTAAGATTCTCTTTCCAGAAGAGAGCCCATCACCCCAACACTGTCCATTCTTTTCATGCCATTGAGCACACCTTAGGTTGGTATCTTCTAATTTACCTGGGGTCTGGTATGAACTCAATAGCCAGGACCTAGTACATTGTCTCTCCCTATCTTCTCAACCCTCAAACATGGACTCATTCCTTCCCTTCCCCTTACTACTCAGTCCTCTACCTTCAGAGGGGTCATCATGGCTGCCTGTGGTGTTCACATCTCCAAGTCTAGGTGTCTTGCCCTTATGGAAATTATTTATGGTCTATTGGCAGTGAAGATCCCTTCCCCGCATTGTCCACACACGTACAAGAGTTAACAGGCGTGTGGCCGGAGAAAGGACTTTAGAGTTAGGGGACCCGAGTTTCACAACAAACTCAGCCTCACCATGATTGATAACTGAGCCTCAATAAAACACCCAAGGGCTCTTGTGGCAATTAAAAGGATGTAATGTGTTCTACATATCTTAGCTGCCTTGAATCATGTTTGAAACTCCCCATAAGTGTGTTCAGTCCGCGGTTCTCAAACTAGGGTACACATGTTGATATCATGGAGAGAGCTAAAAAATCTTGCTGTTCAGACAGTGACCCCAAACAAATGAAACAAGATTTTCTGAGGTGGGGCCTAGGCATCCCTGTCTTGGGCCTCTCCTGGGTCATTCTGTGAGTGGCTGAGTCACAAAACCAATGTGAGTTCATTTGTGTCAGCCTCCCCCACTGACCAGCATGCACCCCATACACACACACACACACACACACACACACACACACACACACTCACACACACAAGCCAGCTGTGGGTTAGGATACAGGGTCTCCTGTGTGGTGGGGCTGAGGGAGCAAGGCAGATAGCCCTCTTTTTGCATCTCTTGATAATTAATTTGTATTTGAAATGCTGTATTTGTCATTCACTTAGTATCTGGCTTTAATCAGCAGTTGGTGATTCCATTGGATTCAGAAGGACACCAACAAGGAAAGCCCTCTGAGGGGTGTGGGTGTGGCATGCTTGTGAGGCGGGAAGAGGGCTGAGTGGAAAGGAGGGGCTCAGGGCTGGGGAAGGAACCACCAATGAGAAAACAGGGAAATGTGACATTTGTGCCTTTTGTTTCTTTTGGCTGCTCAAGAAATGTTAAGGCTGCCTGCTGGTCTCCCTGCTGTTCGCTCTGGGCTGCTCTGTGGAGTGGAGCCTGGCCTGGCTCTGGGCAGGTGCTGTCCTCTTCCTCCTTACCCCCGTGTGCAAAGCGGTGCCCTGGAGGAAAAGGAGCATCGAGGTGGTTTTAAAGGGAAATGTGGCAGAGGGCCAGACCTGGGTACAGGGAGGGACATCCAGAACTGGAGAGCATACTGATCTCTGCCTGCATTGGAACCATTCTCACAGGCCCTCCTCTATCCTCCCAACACCGCGGAGAGGAGACCTTGCTACTACTTACCTAACCTGGAGAGGAAGACGTTTGGAGTGGTTGAATAAGCCCATCTTGATCTTATTTCCTACTTAGAGTCTGGTGTGGTCTGATTCATATGTCAGCATTCTTGCTCTGTACCGTGGATTGGTAGGTAATGTGAACTAGTGTGTAGGGTGAATATAAACCCAGGCGAATCCCAGGCTTTGGACCCATGTGAGTCATACACCCAGAATAAAATTCTGTTTGTAAAAAGTTGAATAAAACTAAGTGCTTTAGAAAGTGAGATTGATGCCGGGGGATTTAGCTCAGTGGTTAGAGTGCTTGCCTTGCAAGCACAAGGCCCTGAGTTCAATCCCCAGCACCAAAAAAAAAAAAAAAGAAAGTGAGATTAATATAGGTATGAGCTCCAGAAATAGCAGTTTGAGTTAGAAAATCCTGTGACCATATATGAAGGGATACATGGGGTAAATGTCTAAGACTGTTTGCGACTTCCTGGACGTCATTAGACTTGTGCTTTTCTGCTCCCTTCCTTCGCCAGTGTCTAGGATTTGGGTCAGAGTCCTCTTTTACTGCCTGTCGGGATACTGCTCCTGTTCATGGCTTTGTCCTACTGAAGTTACATGACTTTGTGCTTGAGCTCTTGACAATTGTGTCTTGTTTTTGTCTGTGGCAGCCCTGGGTGCCCCACCCAATTTGGAGCCATTGGCTGATACCACAACCCCTGTTCTGATTCCAAACCTTCCTTAAACCAGTAGTGTCCATTGCTGAGAATGGAGGGGTCAGAGATGAGAGAGCTAGTGAGGGCCGATTTGAGTGTGAAGAGGAGGGAGTGAAGAGGGAGGGAGGGGTGCTTGGCTGTGTCTATGCTGGGAAGCAGCATGTGTCTGTGTTAATGACATGACGACAGTGTGGGAGAAGAGAATAGGATTCGTGTCTGCACAAACAGGAAAAGAATAATCAGTAAAGATGAATGTAAGCTTTAGACTCAGAAAGCACATTTTGATTTTGCGTGCCACGAAGAGTTATACCTCCCATACAAGTGGTGATGTTGAAAACAAGATGAAGTAGCTTTATAAGTGTTAGCAATGAAAAAATATAGGAAGTAGGGTGTCCCTGGATCGACACAAGGGGACCCGTAGATGCTAATGATCATTTGCATTCTCCTCCAGGGGAAGAGAGGTTCATTCTCAGCGTTGGGGAAGCATCGTGTTTGAACAGGATGGGACTGTGTAAGTGATCACTTACTTCCCACTTAGTTAGAGAAGAGGCCAGAGGATGCTTCCAAAGGAGTTGAAAGGAGCTTTTATGTACTGATGGGCCTGAGCTCAGAGGCAGGACTCTGGCGATCAAAGGCAGAAGCAAAGAAGGAGGTAGATGAGAGAAGTGAAGCTGTTGGGGGCATTCTGGAGGAGGGTTCTGGAGCAAAGTGTTGGGGACCATGGTTCACGGATGAACAAACACCACTGCTGTTACACCTTCCCAGAGTTGTTATCCTTTGCTGTTCTAAGGATTGGTAAAGGTGCTGGAGAAGAGATTCTTGTTGGGAGGACTAGACTGTAGGGTGCTTTTTGTGTTAGTCAACTTCCCATCACCATAACAAAATACTTGCTATAATTAACTTATAAAGAGAAAAAGGTTATTTTGGCTGTGGTCCACGATTGGCCCTACTGCTTTTGGGCCTGTGGTGAGGCAGCACATCATGACAGAAGGGCACAGCAGAGCGAAACTGCTCATCTCATCACCAG
Source organism: Hystrix cristata (assembly GCA_004026905.1). Lineage (NCBI taxonomy): Eukaryota > Metazoa > Chordata > Mammalia > Rodentia > Hystricidae > Hystrix > Hystrix cristata. The sequence goes on along the minus strand of PVJO010018069.1, from coordinate 20,402 downwards.
GAAATGAAAGAGAGGAAAGGGCCAGGCAGCATTATCCCCTCCCAGGGCAGGTCCAGTGACCAAAAGAGAGCTGCTGGGCTCCGCCTCCTGAAGCTTCCACCATCTCTTAATACTGTCACCCTGGGAACCAAGCCTGGCACCACGCCTGGGGACCAGTACATGGGCCTTTGGGGGACGTAGCATCTTTCAACTGCAAGAAACCCAGATTGCCTCTGGGCCCCCTGGCCTGTGTTAAGATGCCCTATTCTCGCTGTATTTTCCCCTGCATAAGGACTGCTATTATTTTTATAACAGCAGTAATACCAGCTCTTCTAACTTTTGCCCTTACTGTGAACCAAGCCCCATTATTCAGTCCTGAAAACACCCCTGAAACATAGTTACCTTGTATTGTGTCTTTTTATAGGCAGGGATATCGAAGTCCGAAGAGATTAAGTAACTTGCCTAAGGTGGATTACTGACCAGGCCACTGCAGTGCCTCACAGCTTTGGGAATCCAGGCTTCTCCTGTGCTGTTTCACATGCATGCCCTTTGCTCCCAAGATTATCTCAGAGTCCAAGGGCCATTCTAGTCCCAGCCATCTGAAAGGAAGGAAAGGGAGAGTGAAAGGCAGGATCTCTTAGGTTAGGGTTACTTCCTAAAAGTTAACATACATCACTTTTGCTTATGTGCCTTTTGGCCAGAACTTGGTCATATGGCTGTACTTAGTTGCAAGGGAGGCTGGAAGTACTATACATATCCAAAGTGTCTATATGCCCAACAAAAAACGTGAAGTTCTATTACTTTAAGGTAAGAAGAGAATTTGGCGATAGCTGCTGGTCTCTGACACAGCCATAAAGCTTGCAAGTAGCAGAGTAGGATTTTGAAGTCAGGACTATTTGGTTCCAAATCTTGTGTTCTTTCATCTAACAAGCAGCCCCCTTTGTGAAGGCCAGCCTCTGGCCTCTAAGAAAACTTACTGGGAAGGCGTGGGCAATAAGCCAATAAGCCAATAGTCAGTATTTTTTTTTTTTTTTGATGCTGCATCTTTTTTTTTTTTTTTTAATTTTGCCTTCATAAAGCAAGAACTGAGCTGGTGGGGGAAGCAGTCTGGAAGTTAAAAGGGCCAGCGGCTTGGGCGGTGGCAGGGGGAGGCCAGGAGAGGATGGCTGGTGTCCCTCTGTTCCTGGCCAGGGAGCAGCTGTGAAGCCCGCACTAACTTCATAAAATATAAAACCAGGGAGGGGGAAGCAACGTAAATCAGCACATAATTGAACACTCCATGTGCAGTGTGGCAGTGAGTACTGTAATGTTTGCAGAATGCTTCTGGGGCTGGTCCCTGTGCTGAGCACTACACCGCATGCCCTCTGTAGGAGACTGAAGGGCTGTCTCTGTTTGTTCATTGCTGTAGCCCCACACCTCAGCCTTGTGCCGGGCACCAAGTTAGTACGTGTTCAGGCAATTTTTTCTTTTTAATGAATGGATGTTTTCACAAGGTAAAATGCATATTTCTTGCTTGTTTTATGGTGCTAGGGATTGAACCCAGAGCCTCACTCACGCTAGGTAAGTGCTCTACCACTAAGCTATAGCCACAGCCCTTATAAAGCAAATGTTTTTGTAGTGGGTCCCTTGATCAAGATGAGGAAATTCAAGGCAAAAGGAAATTAAGTAATTTTGTTCCAAGAGAAAAAGCCTGATTCTGAGTGCAAGATTTTCTGGTTTTAGAGCCTTAGCCTTTATTCCACCAAAGAGGGGTTAAGAGCCTATTTTGTACCATGAATCCTTTTTGGCAGTCTGGTGAAGCCTATGGATCCCATCTGAGCCTAATATTAAAAAAAAAATGACAATAAACAAAATCAATTATTGAAACATAGCTATCAAAATATTAATAAATATATGATACAGCAACATGTTTTTAAATAATACATTAAATTAAATAACAGCTTCTAATGATAGGTCTGACAATTACTGTAATTTTATAATGAATGTAAGAGGTATTTTGAGGTATGTGTATCAATGTGATTTGATGTGAAAGTATGTGATTTCTTTTGTGACAATCACAGGTGACATTACTGTGTTGGTTGTCTACATTCATAATGAGAGAGTGGTTAAAGTTCACTTAGAGGCCAGTGAAAATAGAGATAAATGTTTTTTGCTCATTTAAGTTCATGTGCCTCTTGAATTCTCTCCACAGCCTCCCATGGAGTTCAAAGCGAAGTTCATTGTAGGTAGTGATTGAAGAAACATTGTATTGCAGGTCGAGGGCTGAGCGTTCACAAATGGGCAGGGTTTGGGTAGGGAAGGCATTCTGCTCCCAATAGACTCATCGGTCACAATGTTGGTGCGACCTCCTGGGCACTGAAGAAATGACTCAGTGGTTTTAAAGACCAGTTCAGATGGCCAAGAGAATTGGCTCAGATTATAGTAGTTTTGGGATTTGAGTTTAGAATGGGTCCTGAGAGCCCAGCTACTTGTACTGAGCCCACACCTGGGAATTGGAGGAAGGGGCTCCACTTGCTGGATTGTGATGGCCTTGGGAACCATGTGCATGCTGAATTAAGTAAGATCTCTTGATTAATATTTTTAAGTTAATTTGGGAGTTCCTCATTTGCTGTGAGCATGCACCTGTTTCTTTGCTGCTTCAAAGTAAGCATAACTCTTTCTTATAAAAGATTGATTTTTTTAATTTAAGGAAATTTAGGACACCTGTGTGTGAATGTCCCCTGATTTTCAAAGAAATGAACAGTTGCTCAAAATCAAGCTTATAGTTGTGGAAAACCACATGTTGCCAAATTCCCTCATCAAGAACCCCTTATTAAGTGACTAATTGTGAGCCACAGTGACAGGCACGTAATAAAGACCGTGGCGATAGACCTCCCGTAACTGGAATCCTCAGTTAAGAGATTTTGTTTTTATTTTTCAGCTGTACCTTAAGAAGGGCAAAAATCACAAGATGTAATAAGGGGAATATATTCTAAAAATTAGCTTCCAAGCAGTCATCGGCCCAGTCCCTGCATCTTCTGCATCTCTAATTATGGCAGCAGGAGGGAATGATGAGCCTGAGGCTCTCAAGATCCTAAATCAAAGGTTAAATTATATGAACTCTACTCAGACTGGAAAGTGGTCAGATGTATTTTTAAAAGCTTTATAATGAGGTTTATAACAATGAGAGTTCAAGCAGTTTCTGCCCGACCCTCTAATTAAATTCACAGAAACACCCTATTCCCATCATCCAGGTGACCAGGGCTTGCCTGAACCCCACCCGCACCCTGCCCTCTAGGAGATGGTAATGTGAGGCCACCAGAGAAATGAACAGTAAATTGATTTGCAAATGGACCGGAAGACACTGACATCATGTGCTTTGCGAGGGTCAGCATCTCAGGGAGAAGGCAACACAAGTTTGTTCTGATTTGCAGCTTAGCTAGAAGAGTGGAAGGGGTTTTTTGTCCAGGAGAGGGACGAGGCTGGAATAGTTCTTGAGTGGTCAGTCTTGAAAGGCTGCCTGAAACTGCTGAAATTTGAGGCATTTTCTAATCGCTAGGAGAAAACGTCCTATGAGGACTGTGGGATACAGGGCAGTTCAGAGCACAAGGCCTGTTTTGAGAAGAGTTCCAGAAGAGCGGAGAAGCCCAAATGTCAGTGGGCCAAGAACCCTAAACGTGCTACTTGGTAAGGATTGGAGCAGTTGGTTGGCATGAGTAGGATTTGGGGCCAGAGATAGGTGGAAGGTACCAGAAAATAATAAATGCATGTCCTGGAGAACCCTGGAGAAGTGGCCAGGGAGGCCATGGAGTGTTGCTGGATGTGGAGAGGTTCAGGGTGGCCTGCTCATGTATTAAAGCCAGAGTTTTGTGCGTCCATTAGAAGATAATCAGAGCAAAGGCATTTTATCAAAGCTGTTGCCTCAGAAGAAATTAGTGTCTAGTCTTTTAGGGGCATCGTCTTCCCATCAGTTTTCAGGTCCCCCAACGTCCCTTTATCAAGCAGAAAAAAAATATGACACTGATTGTGGTGGGTTTTCTCCACTGATGATTCTTTGGGTAGTAGAGTTTGCCCAGGCTTGCCTTCAGTAGGTGTTATTTTTGTGGATTAAATCTGGTTTTGCTTGTAACACCTATTGCTGGATTCTCTGAAGTGCAGTCTGTCGCCTTCTCTTGCATGGCGACCTTTGAGAACACTGTCCCTGCTCCGAGGAGCAGGGCCTTGGCCACGCCTGTCGGAGCACTAGTATTGGTGCTGTGTGTGCAGCACGCTTCCAACCTCCACTGCTCCCACACCCATTTTATAACTCCCCTGCCCCCAGGAGCCCCACATTTTGAAATCTCATTTCCCAGAGAGATAACATCTATTAAATACTAATTATTCTGTTTTTTCCCATATGATAATCTATATGATTGCTCCCACTTAATGTAATCCAGCTCTGAAGCACAACAGGGCTTCTTGCATTCTGGGTTGCCAATGACCAAAGCGCACAAGCTAACTTAGCCCTCCATCTGTAGTCTGGAGAAAGTGGTATTTTGAAATCTCTGAGGTGACCAGCTTCCAGAGCCCAAGTGTTTTGGGGCCTTAGGTATCTTGGGTCCCCTAGATGGTATTTTCATCTTGATTGTTTGCATTGGTGAGCTTGCTTGACTTTGCCAGGAGGGGAAGGAGACCTGGAGTTGAGGCGCTCTCCTGTGCGGAGGTCAGGCCATGGCCATCCTATCCTAGCCAGGCAGTCACCTTTTTTTTTCTTTAATTAACTTTAAAAAATGTTAAAATGTAATATTGTAATTAAAGAAGAAATTTCAGAAAATGTATACATTGTGGAACTGAAACACCAGTCCTGCCCCATTGTTGCATAAATATGTACAACTATTCTGTATGAATCCAAAAAGGAAGAAAAGGAGAGAGAGAGAGATAGAGAGAGAGAGAGAGAGAGACAGAGAGAGAGACAGAGACAGAGAGAAAGAGAGAGAGAGACTTCCGGAGGATATTTTACAACCTCTTAGATATAATACCCCAACAAGGAAATCTAGATTCTTTTGACTGAATATTCGATTTTAATGAAGTCATAATTTAAAATAGCTAATAAAATGCTTTAGGGTAAAGTGTTGTATAAAAGCTGTTGGTTTCGAATTTAGACAGTAACGTTTATTTTTAAAATTTTAATTTCTTGACCAATGTTACAGTGAATATAATTCTGTTGTAAGAAATATAGAAAGTAAAACATGAAAGTTCTCCCTTTGTCTCATGCCCCTTACTGAATTTGATATGTTTTCTTTACTGTTTAATATATATTCTTCTAGACTCTTTTCTATGCATATATATACTTACACAAGTATAGATTTTTTTCTGACATAAATGGAATCAAACAGAATGTATTGTTCAACAACATGATTTTAAGGGAGTGATTTACTTCACTGTTTTTTCAGGCTTAATTTTATGGCCATATCAGAACTGATTTGATTATTTTATAGCTAGTTGAATCTGTAATTTGTGAAATCATTGGGGAGTAGTGAACCTCATTCAATAGCTATATAACAGAATAATTTTGTCTTTCTGTATCCAGAGAGCAAGATTGATAATGAAAACATTACCCTTAAATTTTAATGTATTTAATGAGAATAATTGACTTGTTTATTCTGAATGTTTTCTCTGAAAAACACATAAATTTGACAAATTAAGCACATTCATATTTTACTGACCATTTTGTCATAATGTTGAAATTATGTTAAATTAAAGTGAAGCCTATTTAAAACTTGTTAAGAAGACAACCATAAATACTGCGTTTTGTGTCTGACTCAATCAAATGTTTGTTTATAGACTAGGAAAACATGCAACATTTCCCTACATTTTCATTTTCCAGATGATTCCTCCATTTAGAATGAAGGGAAATAGAGGAACCTCTAAGGTTGCCAGCTTCCAGCTCAACACTGAAGACTTTAACCCAAAGGAAGGGAAGTTTTCCTCTAGCCTGTGGAGTGCAGTGGCCACTGCTGTGAGGAGATTATCATTTCAAAGCGATGGGTTATTTCTCAGGTCCACTGGTATGACTTTCTTCAGACCCCCCAGAGCAAAAGCACACTCTGTGGCTGGTTCACCTTTAGACCTGATTTTTTAAATAGTGGCTTTTTTTCAGAGCGCTAGTTTTTGGGTTCACATATCATACTCAGTGCTTTGACCTGCTCCCACCTTTTTTGAGACCACTGAAGCAGCCCTCTTCTGTTAGAAGGTGCTTGTGAGACTTCCCAAAAAAGACATTTTGTCTGTTCATCCAGCAAAGGTCTGAGTGCCCACTATGAGCGCTCCTTGTTCTGTTGTCTCAGATGCTTCAGAATTAAAGCTAAAATCATGATGAACATTTTAAGTAGTCACCTGATCTGTAGCTTAATCTTTAATAAATAGAATGATTAATTAAAAACACACTTACATTAGGGAACTTTTAATTTTTATCCCAAAGGCAAGCCTTTTTTTCTTGCTGTCACTCCCATAATCCTTTCTTCCTGTTTCGTTCTCAGCTCTTCTTTAGCAGCTGTGAGTTACCAATACCCTGAGCAGCCCTGATGAAGAGACCTTCAGGAATCAGATGATGAATACCAATGATGGGGGGAGAGTGAGATGGGATAGGAAAGGGGAAATACTTCCTTTTGAAAATACACACATCTGTGGGATGTCCTTATTAACTGCTGGGGATGTTGTTGTCTACCTGTGAGAATTGGGAATTTCATGCTCAACTCTGAAATTCTAGGAAACCACAGCAAAAAGAGAGGTAGAAACAGAAAAATTACATGTGCCTCATCAGATAGAAGACAGCGCCTATAGTGGCTTTCTCCGGACCCTTGCTTTTGGGTTGCAGTGGTGGTAAGGTTGATACCCCTGCTTCCCTGCTCCGCGACTCCTCTCGGTGCCAAGGGGAGCGGGACAGAACCTGGGGTCCTCACCACTATTGTCTTTGTTTTCTGGAGCTTCCCTTTCCACTCCGCAGGGTCTGGCTGCTGCTCCGTGCCCCCTGGGATCCTAAGTAGGTAATGATACGCACTTTTCTCATGTGTCCCTTTGGCCTACGGGGGAGCCAGGCCCTTCTCCCTCCTCCATGGGTGCCCCAGGCCTGCAGGTCCCAAGCTGTTTACAAACTGGCTGGTGGCAGTCGTCATGGGCCAAAGCAAGCAGCTGCTGCTCCCCAGAGCCTCTGCACAGGGCCCTCCTTCTCCCTCAAAGCCTCCTGTCTTGGAGGCCGTCCTGGTTTTCTTCAGTTGGTTTTGTTTGGCAGTGGTTTTGTGTTGGTCTGGGGCTGGTTGGGCTGTTGAGATTTCTGCCTCCCAGATGGTCACATTTGTTATTTTATTAGAGGAGCAGTGGTACAGATAGATTTGTTCCAGGCCCACCCGGAAACTAGACAACTCTTTATGACACTGTTTAGAGATGATTTGCTGAACAGTTTCATAATGTCTTCTGGTGTTTCGGAACAAAAGATAGTTGGCTGAACAGTTTTGCAATCTGTCTTCTGATATTTCATTACAAAAAAAGGACTATCACGTTTGAAGCACCCTGCCTGACTTTTTCCTTTGCTCTGTCAGAATGAGCAATGGATGGCATCTCACTGGGAGTCCCTCTGAACAGTGGACTTCTAGAGGGAAGAAAGCAGATTGAGAACTAATGCGTCCCTAGACTTGAATTTATCTTGGAAGAATCTTTACAGATCTCATGTTCAATCCCCTTATTTTAAAGACGAATTTTTCTGAGGGTGGAGAAAAGACTGTGGTGGGCTGGGGGGAAGGGGAGGAAAGAGTAGGAGGACTGGAAAATGCCCCTAGCAGAGGCTCTGGTGTGCGTCATCTTTGTTTTAATTAAAACATTATGCAATACAAACATTGTCTCCCCACTTTTCTCTTAACCTTGCCACGGAGGAGCTGTCATTTCCCATATTTGGAATTTGGGAAGAGTTGAGCTTCATTTGATAAGACCAGATTCAATCTCAGCTTTGGGAGAAAGGAAGCGAATATGTAGGCCTTAGAGGTTTTGGTATTTCTGGTGAAGATATGATCACTCTGTGTGTCTCCTTATTTAGCAGCCCCTCCTGTTCTGGAGCTTGTGCTGTGCCCATCAGAAATCTGACTCTTTTCTCCTGCTTATTTTCTCTTCTGCAAATGTATAGGCATTCAGCTTTAATCAAGTAGGCTTTTACTCTGTGATCTGTAACAGGGATGGCTGAAGTCATGTGGAGGATTTTAAGTAACTAATCTCTTAAGACATTCAGAGCATAATCTCCCCTAGCCCATGATCATCCTGCCTGCATCTGGAAGATTTGTGAGGTTCTGCAAAGGAGTCTGGATGGGGACAGGCATCCTTGAGAGAGACCGGGTGTCCTTCTGGCTGGCGACAGGTTTTTGTTTGCTTTTGGCATGGGGACAAGGCCAGCTGTTCATTTGCTATGTCAAGAGAGTTCAAGATGCTTGGTGAATGTGACCACTGTGTTACTAAACCTCCATGCTTCTGCGGAGAACAATGATGGGCCAAATTCACATGAAGATCCTATCCAAGCAGATTCTTGTCTCTAGTGTATGTCCAGGCCTGGTTCCCAGGGAGATGTTACAAAACAGATCGGAAGCCTGCTACTCACTGGCATTCACTGACATTTTTCATTAAACTCTATCTGGTTAATCAAAAGATCAGGGATTCACAATCATCCAAATTTTTCATATGCTTTGCTTATAAGTTGAATGTGACTTCATATGTATCTTTTGTTGGAGTAGATTGGATTACAGTTGCTCTTTGAGTTGTTATTTCTTATTTTCCATTTATACCAACCTTCTGATGTTAGCTCCTGCTACCAAAGGTGTCCTTTGAAAGAATTTAGTGAATATTTCTTTAAGTACAGCGTTTAGTACTTTTTCTTAATACAGTGATAAAATTCCATACAATGTAGACTAATGAGGAAGATTAGTTTGAATTAGTAAAATGCCTCAATTACCAAATATTTTTTAAGATCTTCACTATTATTACTTTTAAGTAAATACTGTAACTCAAATGAGGCTAATAGAGTACCTAATAAAGATCCTTGGGGGATCCTGCTTTAGGAGAGAAATAAGAATGATTTGCAATTAGTGTACCAATTGTTTATGTAAATGGAGTTTCCGAAATACTGGGTTGTGCTTGAAAACCATTTGTTCTCTTAACAATTTTAAATAGTCCCTATGAAACCCCCTCTAGGCTGGTAGTTTATATGCTGTACAAAGACCTGTTCTGTAAAGATCTAACTCAATATCAGCAATATCCCAAATTCTAAATCAGTGATGTCCCCGATCCGTACCTCCCGTGATTAGGCTAGCCCTCTCTGCAAAACGCTTCTCCAACACTTGCATTTATCTATTATAACACAAATCTGTAAGATTTAATAAATATGTAATGTGTTTGCCTGTGTGCTTGGCAGTGTGTGATATGGAGGAGACAAAACTGTCTTTGCCAGTCCGTTAACTACATTTTTGTGTGGTCTGATGTCCACAAGGGTACAGAAAAGTCAAGCAGTAGACAAGTAAGTGCACATATAGTTCATTACAGTAGTGAAGCTAGACTGTGTATTACTTTTGTAATTAATAGTTCAGTACACTAGACTGTGTTGCTTTGGGACAGGCATTGTGTCTGTGTTGTTTGCTGTGGTGTTCCGAACCCCTGTTGAGCTGTTGCCTGGCATGGAATTATATTACATTGAGATGTGTGACATTGCCATTTTTGTAGGTCAAAAAAGGGCTGACTCTCAGCATTATCATAGGATTCAACCTAAGAGTTGCTCAGTCGATATGTATTGAATGTTGACTGCGTGTCGTGATCAGCAGGTCTTCCAATGTGCTGCCTTTGATGCTGTTTTCTCTAGCTGAGAAAATGTCAGCTACAGAATTTGCAAAAGAATTCCAGAATTTTAGATGGCTAAAACTCGTGGGCCTTTGACGTAGACTTGGGGCATCAGTGGGGCTGGAGAGCCTTGACCAGGATATTGTTTATGCAGTTTTTAGTGCATTGTGCAACTCCAGGTGGAGGCCTGTGTGTGTGGATCTGTAATGCAGTCAGTAGCCCAGAGAACCTGGAAGATGTGCTGGGAAACTGAGAAAGAAGGCTGGGATAGGAGCTGGTTGGCTTGAAGAGGAAAGCGGGTGGGGGGAAGGACTATGGCTAGAGGAGCCATCCCTTTAAACCTGAGTGCAGCGAGTGCTGACTTTTCCAGAACACAGCTCATGTACTCATGTACTCAGCGGTCAGGTTTGTATGTACGCACGGTGCTATGGCACCCACAGTGCTAGGGTTTGCACTAAGACGTCACCTAAAGGCTCGTGTTTTGAAGATGTGGTCATCAATCCATGGGGTCATTGGGGGGTGCTGGAACCTTTAGGAGATGGGGCCTACTGGAAGGAAGTTGGGTTACTGGGTCGTGCTCTTGAAGGAGATACAGGGTCACTGCCTGCCTCTTGTGTCTCTCTTTGTTTCATGGCTGCCATGACATGAGCAGCTTCACTCCATCACAGGCTCCCTGTCATGACGCACTGCCTCATCACAGGCCCAAAGGCAGTGGCGCTAAGTGCGACCGTGGAGTGAAACATCTGAAACTGTGAGCAAAATAAGACTTTCCTTCTTTAAGTTGGCTGTCTCAGGTATTTTTTCACAGTGATGCAAGCTGACTAACATACAGTATGCTCAGTTACTCGCTAGGCATTTCCTCATCACGAGATTCCTTTGCACCTGGGGCTTGCCCCCCCCCCCATCGGCCTGTCAGAGTTGAACTGAGGAGAAGGCCCAGCTGGGCCTGCTGGAGAAGCCTGCCACTGGCCCAGGGCCTGCTCCATATCTGTGGAACTGGGAGTCGGGCCCAGGCAAGGGCTTGGACCGGAGCTGCCCAGGCCTCTGCAAAGAACTTCCTTGCATCTGTTTGGATTTCATGGCTCTCTTTCTAGTTTCTGTGCACAAATGTCTCATTGTGCCACCGCATAATAATGCTCAGTATTTTCTCATACCCACAGGATAATTTCGAGTTTAGCTTAATTCCACAGCTTTGTGTTGAGCACCCTCATATGCCAGCACGTGGTGCCAAGTGAGGGAAACACAAATACCTGACCCTGGCCCCGGTCTGTGTCAGACACAGTTGATTGCAGCAGTCGTTCTTTTCTCTTCCTGCTGACAGAACCCGATTTGGTTTGGAGTCTGCTTCACCCTCTACCAGTCAAGGAAGGTGATGCTGATTCTAGCTCAAGTAAATGCTGATTGATCTCAGCCAGTCACAGCAGTCCATAGTTTAGACATGGAATTGGAAAATGGGGTATGAGAAGTCCCCAAAGGGAGTCTGGGAAAGTCATCTTCTCTTAAAAACAAGCACATGAAGAAAGGAAAATTAGGTGGCCATCTTGTCACCAGGAGAAAAGCAAATATTTTAAGGCTGTCAGAGAGGAAAATATGGGAGGAACTGGAGACCATGATGACTAAGGCCTTGGTGACTGAGCAGTCCAACTTCCATACTATTTGTACTCCTTGTTTAAGCCAGTGGAGTTGGCATTTTGTACTACTTATAGTGGAAGGCAACTTTTATCAGAAATTCCCTCCATAGAGTAGGAAATAGGATTTCTTCTTATAAAACAGTATGATCCAGATGTATCATCAAAGAGCATACTATTCAGAGCCAGTGACTAGTCCTGGGGTAAGCCAGAAAGGAGAGAAGAAAACATGTTGTCTAGAAAGGTTTGTGTGAGGAGATTGTATTTGGAGTGGATCCTGAAGGAGGACAAGGATTTGCATAGGAAGAGCCTGAGGGTATTCTGAAAAGGGGAAAGACAGGAGCCCACCTGTGAAGACCAGAGCGGAGGTGGCAGAGGTGGCCCTGTCAGAGAACAATGAGATTATGTCCTTATGCCGAAGCACCTCAAATTGTGGGCATAGAAATCAATGCTTGATTTGTGCAGAGGAAAGTATTGTGGGGAGAAACTAATGACGGTGGACCTTGGGAGGGAGGGAGGAGTAGGGTTAAGGAGCTGTGTACCTGGTCAACTTGAAAGGCAAGAAAGTAAAAGCTGACCGACCAGTTTAAGCTACTGAGATAATCAGTTGTGGGTGGTGAGATTTCAGTTGGTAGCAGTAGGAAACGGGGGTGGTGATAAAGATGTCAAAGGGAAATAACTGGTGGAAGAATGGTTGAATGGATGTTGAGGAAGAGTGAAGCGGACTCCAAAAGCGTGAGTGTGATAACTTGGAAAATGACATGCAATGGAAATTTGGGTGAGGGGATGGATTTTTGGATGGTATTGTTTGGATTTTGTCACTGGAGTTCTGAGATAGTGATGGAAAATGTAAGTATTGAGACCTTGAATTCATTTGAAAATATGGGCTAGACTTTGGAAATGAAAGGTCAGGGCTTAAGATGATGTGGCAGAGACAATAGCTCATCAGATATGCGCATGCTGGTGTAATAGGGCACAGCTGACTGCTGTTTGTGTAGGGTCTGGGTGGTGCGTGGTCTTCAGGCCCCAGTTGTCCTCCTAACTTGATTCTTTCAGGGGTCTGCCGTGAATGACTAGAGCTAGGTCATCTCCATTCCATTGCCGACTCTTGAGTGTTTTTGGAGGGCGGTTTGCATCCTGCCTCCAAAAGGCCCTTTTGCTTCCCAGGGGAGGAAATCCTTGTTCCTCAGTGAGCTGGCTGCCCCTCCCCACAGGATCCCAGAACAGTAAGTGGCCTGCTCTTCTGGTGGAATGCTTTGGTGGTTGGCATCCTCTGATAACCAGGTTGAGAATCTCAGTCATCTGACTAAATGTAGACCTTCAGAAAAAAGCTCTAGACTAAGAGTGAAGTGCAAGGCCCATCTTTTAAATGTTTTCTTACTCTCAAAAGATGCAAAATGTGCCTTTTCTTAAAGACTGGGTCCAGACCTGGGCACCCGAGGGCCATCCACTCTTCCCTACAGTGTTGTAGTTGTTCTGTCTGGCTGAGTGACACTGTTTTCCTAAGGGCAGAGCCCCTGATGATTTGCCAGGAGCCATTTGGCATATGGTTTTCGTCAGGCAGCAAAGAACAGTTCAGATTCAGAATCTGATCTTCCTTTAAACAGAGCAGAGTTAGATGCATGCAAAGGAAAGGCATCGTGGAGCCCCTCTCCTGCTCCGTGTGTGATCCGCAGTATGCCCTGCTTCTCCTCTTGCTGAACCCCAGACTTGATAAACACCCAGAGGAAAACCTTTCACACTTGGGAGGCAGCCGGCATTGCCCACTCTAGGGCTTTTCTGGGTTTGAGAAAGACAGGAGTGGCATTATTTTTCTTTCTAATGGAGAGCTTGGTTTCTTTTTTCCTCTGCTTTCAGCAAAACTGGGATATCGTAAGTATTTGTTGGTTCTATGCTTTTTTCATCAGCAGCCGCTCCCATTTTACATGCTTGTCCTTCTTCTGTCTGGCTGGCCACAAGGCCCAGGTTGACTCTCAGGCAGAGAGTGTCATCGCCACCCTGGCCTTCTGCTTAGCAATCTGGCTTTTCAGTCATCTGTCCACCCGCTTTTTGCTTCATCTGTCCACCCAGCTAGAATCCTGTAAATGCTGGTTATTGAGCCAGGAGTTTGATTTGGGGTGAGTTGTATAACTTCTTCAGACTCCCATGTCCTTCCTTACCTGTGAAATTGTAGATGCTTGCTGGGGTGATGGTGGGGATTGTATGAGGCCACCGGGGAAGGGTGCTTAGCATAGTGCCTGGCGAACAGTGTGTGCCTAGTAAATGGTAGTTGTCATTTTTGTCGACTAGTGCCATCATTGCCATCCTGGCTAGTTGACTGACCACAGGTTGTTATAGATACAGCGTGGCCATTTGGAGACTGGGTTTGTGCTGTAATACAGAGTTTTGAGCCATAAAACCATGACCTTTGGACCACATTGTCACCTCCCTTGGGACTTCTTGCTGTTCTTGTTTGACTCTTGATAGGGCCATTGTGATTGGAATCTAGAATAATCTCTGAGCTACCGGCCATTTTTGGTGGCCTCTGACTCTTCCCCAGCTCTGGGTGCTCCTGGCTGGCTTTCCCTGCTCTTCAGCTTCACTCTTCTTGCTGCCTGCAATACCATTGCTGCTAAATGTCCCCTCAGCATTTAAATATTTTTATTTCTACCTTTCTCTGTCTGCTCAGGATCCTATTTCTGTCAGTACTGCTCTTCTCTGGCCAGCTTTTTCAGGTTGCTTTTGTTTGCTTTCTTCCATACTTTCAGAGAGCAGTGTTGACATCATCTTGTGTCCCGTGCTGTGTCCAAGGGAGGATCCTCCATTAGCAATTTGCATGTAAGGTAGTGACAGAGTACCTCATTAGAGACATCCTGGGGAAAGCCAGTGATTTATCACTGGGGTGGGGAGACTTGGGGAGATGGCTGCTTTACCTGAGTTAGTGTCACTGGAAACACAGGCATCTGACAGGCAAAAACATGCTGGTCAGCCAGCAAGCTGTTCTTGCTGGTGGCAGTGGCCCAAGCCCAGAGGGACCCAGCCTCCCCACCCTCTCTGTGTCTCTTACCTCAGCTCAGCTGTCTGCCTTCCTCTGCATTTCACCAGTGATAACTCACTTGCTTCTGCCCCTGACAATCTTGGTCACCCTGAATTCTCTTCAAGTTCACCGTGTGCCTAGTTCCAGCTCCACTCCAATGAAGTGAGGAAATTCTGCTTCGTCGTGAGCCAAAACTAACCCTGTCTTGGCTGGCAAGTTATATTGTGTTAAGAGAACTTTTAAGTAAAATCAGACATAATCAAGAACTGGCACCGTGAACTTCCTAGCCTTTCCCAGTTCCTAGAAGTGTTTTGGATTCATCCTCTTTTTTGGCCTCACCCCCAGAAGACACTGTCTTCCCCCTGAAAATAATAATAGCATTTCTCCTGGATAAATGCAGGCAAAGGAATGTTCCGTCTGTCTCGGCGCCTGTGGGAAATGACAGAGAACTGCTGAAGCTTGTGTTCAAGTCACAGAGCCGAAGGGTTCAAATGGCAGCAGGAACAAATCACAGCGAGTCATAAAGGGGACTTTGTCCTGCTCTGGTTCAGCCGTGTTTGAGCCCCAGTGTGTCAGACGCCACAGTTGTGGGAATGCACTTACATGACCCTGGTTAAGGTAGAGGAAGTCAGAGGCCTGAGGGCTCAGTGGGGCTGGCTCTGAGTAGAATGTTCAGTCACATTCGTGTCCCCTGTTCTTTGCACTGTTCCCTGTCTCCTGGACCTGCTCCCTCAAATGCCATGTCCATGGCTTCCTGCTGTCCAACCCAGGCTGCCCTTCAGGTGCACTTAGCCGTCCCTTGTTTGCTGGCCGTTTAGTATTTTTCTGAGTCCTCCGGGACATCCCTGACTCTAATGGCTAAAATATTTGTAGACTATTAGGGTCACTTACACTGAGGAGGGGAAGTGGACATTTGTCAAATCTCATAGTTCTAGACTCTGTGTTTATTTGCATTCTGTGATTTCCTCCTCAGAAATGCCTGGCTGGGGAGTTGTTACGCAGCCCCCTGTGCAAATGAGGAAGTCGAGGCCTAGCAAGGTTATATGATTTCTCCAAGTACTGGCCAACAGGGTTGTGTCTTTGAGCTCCAGATGAGGAAAAAGAACTCAGTGTTTTAAAATCCAACTTATTGTGGTATGTTTTACATACAACAAAATTCACCAGTTGAGTGCTGACAAACGTACATCCACCATCATACTCAAACATGGAAGACTTCCATCACCCTCGAGAGCTCCCCACCTCCTCCAGCCTGCAGGCCCCAGGGAGCCAGGGAGCCAGGGGTCTGAACTTTCTGACTATGGTTTTGCCCAGTCCAGCACATGACACGTATAGAAAGCTACAGTGCACCTTTTGAATCTGGCTCTTTCACTCAATGTAACATTTGAGATTCCTTCATGTTGCTGTGTATATCTAGTTCATGCCTTTTTATTGCTTGGTAGCGTTCCATTGTATGGACATACCACGTTTCATTTTCCATTCTCCACCAGATGAATATTGGGGTTATTTCCAGTTCGGGGGTACTATGAATCAAGCTCCTATGACATATATGTGTTTGTGTGGTTATAGGTTTCTGTTTATCCGGGCAAATACCTAGGAGTGGAATTTCGGGGTCATCTGGTAACTTGGTGTTTAACTTTGTAAGAGACTGCTAGAAAAAAAGATTAAAAAAAGACACTGCCAGATTGTTTTCCAAAGTGGCTGCACCATTCTCTGCTCCCACCAGTTGTGTGTGAAGGGGACCCGGGACTTTTGACTTTGAATCCACCACCTTTACCCGTTGTGTTACAAGGTCACTTGCTGCTGACGTCTTAGTGTGCCCCAAGCCTGCCTTTAACAGATATCTGGGGAAGTTTGTTCCTTGGGAGCCAGTGGGTGGCGGAGAAGCTTCCTTGGGTGACTTAGCCACGCCGGCTGCCTTCCCTGGTGCATCCTGCCCTGCTCGCTCTGTCCGTGCCATCACCTCGGCTCGCAGTGAAGGCCCACCTGTGGAGTTCCTGCTGTGGACACTGGAACAGTTCACCCCTATGCGCTCGCTTCCCAGTTTTCACAGGCTGCTCCTATGCTGACTCTTGGCCAGAGCTCAGTGAGAGATGCCCTCTCCCAAATGAGCCAGAAGCAGAGACCGGGGTGCGGTGGGGACGCTGCCTCCCGGTTGTCAGCGTTGCTGGGCGTTGGCCTGCTGGTGAGCAGGGCTGTGCAGGGTGGCTGTTGCTTTAGGACACATCTCGGGTTCAGAGCTTGCCGCTCAGGGCTCTCTTCAGCAGGCAGCCAGATGCCGACGGTTTCCTGTATTGCTTTCCTGTTAGGTCCCCCGTGTTTTGATAGAGCCAAAACCAGACAGGGGCGCTCTCAGGTTACAGTTCTGCTTGGTTTGGTGTCTCTGACTGGAGAAAAGCATTTCAGGAACATGTGCTTGGATTTACTTTTTCTTTATTTGTGGCATATTTCCTGAGTGGGGACTGCCGATAATCAGGTATTTGGGGGTCTAGTGGTCCAGAAGAAGGAAAGTTCAGGTCCCCTTTTCAGAAGGACTGTGGTCACAGCCAGAGTGCAGAGCACAGAAGTCTGTCTTGTAGCAGACATACTGGGGAGCAGCAGCCTCCCCGAACCTGTGCATGCCTGGTGGGGGCAGACACAGGCTGGGGACCTTGCCTGCTGGGCCCAATATCCTGGCCTTGGAATTGGAAGCTGTTTCCTGGCCTTTTCCTGCCCGCAGCTAACTTTATGACCTTGGATTAACCGCTTGACCCTCCTGGACTTCAGTTTCCTCACCATGGAATAGAAACAACATCCCTATTTTGTGAGTTGCTGGCTCCCTGCATGCCTGTGAGACCGGCCCTGGCCACCTCCCAGAGCATGTGTTGTGACCAGGAAAACAAAGCTAGCACCCAGGAAGCCACCTGTTTCCTTTTGTTATCCCGTTAGCCACTGTCCTGCATCACCAGGACCTGTGTGACCAGGAGTGACTTGGACAGGCTGGCTCCCCAGCATTGGTGTGGAAACTTCCTGCTGGCTCCTCAGACTGACAGTGATAAATGCTCAGAAGAGGACAGAGCTGCTGAGGGGCAGCCTGGAGACCGGGACACTGTGGACTAGGAGGGAGCAAGTCAGGGCTCCAGAGGGTCGCAGGGTGTCTGTCCTAAATAGGATGACTTGGTGACCAGCAGGTGTGAATAGAAAGGAGCTGTGGTTCCAATGCTAAAGGGGTCCTTCTTGGTAGATCTTTAGAGAAACGAGGTGGCATAGGAGGGACAGAAGCCTGGATTTGGGAATCAGGAGACGTGGGTTCTCCAAGCTCTTGTCAGGATCTAGCTGTGTGACCTTGGAAAGGTTGACCTTGCTTTCTTTATCTGTAGAATGAGGGGACAGGAGCAGATGATCGACTCCAGATCCATTGGCGGCTTTCACATTACACAGAGAAAGATACTCTGCGGGAGGAGCCTGCTCACACTGCTCTTTAGGCAAGAAGTGCAGGCACAGATGTGCCTCTTTGCAGCCTCTTTGTTCTAATGCTGCATCCCTGTGGTTAGTGAATAATTGCCTCAGGGGCAGAGAGGTAGAGTGAGGACTGTACGTGAAGAAAGTGTTGGGTTGGAGAGAGTGTTGGGTTGGAGAGATTCTAGGTGGGAAGATGTTTCAGGCAACAATGTGCGAAGGCTCCTGGAAATGACCTTGCTTAGCAGCTTTGCTGGGTGACCCCTGCTGACTTCTGCCACCTGAGCTCCGGAGGTGCAGCACGGAGTGGCGACGGATGATGCTGTGGCACAACTGATGTCCCAGCACAGTTTTGCGCCTGCTGCCACCCGCCAAACCCTGCCGATGGCATCCAGTTCCCAGTTCTAAACCATGGATTTAAATTCTTGTTGAGCTTTTCTTTCTACATTTTCTTACCCTTTTGAGCCAGCGTGCTTCTTGCTGGCATGACAGGAGATATTAGTTCCCTTCCAAGTCAAATGTTGCTGTTTTTTTCTAGCTTATCTTTCACCTCCTGAGAGCCCTGACTGACTCCAGTCTCTGGGTCCCCTTTCCTCAAGCAAGGGCTCCCTTCCGCCTTAGCACCCTGCTCTAGCTGCCTGCAGGTATCTGGAATTCTACGATTACCATAACTGCAATTTCACTTGAAAGCATCTAATTTGACCTCTTACCCTTGCTAAGTCACCCCAGACTTAAACTTTCCCTGCCCACCCAAGGAAGGAGAGGGGCAATGAACCCCTAAGGGACAAGTGCAATATTTTCAAGTAGGACGATCTAAGTATTAGGTAATTCATAAAAACAAAAGAAATGCTCAATATTTCAAAGTAAAATTTTAGGAATAAAAGCTTGAGTGATATTTTAAGGGTGATCATCATATGGATAGTACTCTTAATATCTGAAAACATTGTGTTAGGTGCTGTTGTACTGTAAAGGGTACCAGGAATGCACATTTCATCAATAGATAATGTTCCTAACTCTTCTCACTAAAGTCATAACGTGACTTGGAGACTCTTCTAGCCTTCTCTTCTTGGTTCTCCTTTTGTCTTCTCTCCCTGCCAGCTCTACCTCTGCCTGGTCTAGGCTGCTTTCTGCAGTGACCAATGCTCTTCAATGGATATTCTTTGATCTGGATTTTTTTTTTTTTTTTTTTTTTGGTGCTGGGGATCGAACTCAGGGCCTTGTGCTTGCTAGGCAAGTGCTTTCCACTTGAGCTAAATCCCCAACATCTGCTCTGAATGTTTTGAAGCATTTCCTTCTTTTGTTTTTCTACAGTGGAAATTTCAAATATGTACGAAAGGGAAGGAAATCGATTAATGAGCCCCCATGCAGCCATCCTCCTGTTCCAGCAGTTATCAGCCATGGCTGATCTTGTTTATCTGTACTCTCACTCGCTTCCATACCTTCCTGTATTATTTTCAAGAAAATCCAAGGAACACTTGCTGTATTCCCTTGTGTGGCTGAAAACTCTTATCTGTTAAGTACATTTATTAGCAATTTATTTTCCCATTTAAAACTAATTTTCAGAATAACAAGAATGTAACATTTTTATCCCCATCAGATTGGTGAAAATGTTGTAGTCAAACAGTGGCAGGAGTTGATGAAGACATAAAACACAGAAACACTTAGACAGTGATCTTGGGAATGTAAATTGGGACAGTGGCATTATAGAGGAGTTTAGGCATTGTCTAGTGTGGGTGAAGATACTCTGGACGAACATTTACAAGATTATGTATTGCACTGAGAACTTACAAACCCGCTTAAAAGTTCATCAGTAGGAAA
This sequence comes from Hystrix cristata, assembly GCA_004026905.1. NCBI lineage: Eukaryota > Metazoa > Chordata > Mammalia > Rodentia > Hystricidae > Hystrix > Hystrix cristata. The sequence continues at coordinate 698 of PVJO010018069.1, read as the reverse complement.
ATGAATAGATCGTGCCAGGTATATTGAATATTTGGACAGTGGTCTAAGTTATATAGCAAGTCACATGAATACAGTGGAGTGACATATATCAACATGAATTACTCAAATATTTTGTCGTCAAAAATGAAAGATTCCAAAAGGTGTGTACATTGTGATCCATTTTGAGCACTTGTAAACCTTATAAAACTATATTGTTTATGATTACACCCATATGTAGTAAAATGTAAAAGTATGGGAGAGTGATAAATACCACGTGCAGAATGCTGTCATTTCTAGGGTGGGTGGGGGTGATGTGGGTAGGAAGGGGGTAAAATAGGAATTTGAGCAGATTCTATAATGCTTACTTTCTTGGAAAAGAGAAAATCCTAAACTAAAACAAATATGGCAAAATGTTACGATTTGAAAACCCTGGATGTGCACAGGTGTTTGTTATTTATACTTTCCTGTATGTTTTAAATAGTTACTTATTCAAAAATTATATTAAGACATGGGTAATCATTCGTCTTCTTTCCATGAGCTTCAGGTGGCCATTTTTGTTACCTGGTGTCATTATTTTGGCTGAATGATGCTCAGAAACCTGGCAGTTTTTATGTGATTTAAAAAAAAAATGTATTTCCTTCACCATTTAATGAAAGTAGCTTGTGGATCTTCCTAAACTTAATGGAAAAACTGAAAAACAACAACAACAACAACAAAAC
>PVJO010018068.1:0-37623 GCA_004026905.1 Hystrix cristata | reverse complement strand
AAAAAGAAAAAGAAAAAGAAAAAGAAAAAGAAAAAGAAATCACAATCAACACTACCAAAATCCAGGACATTATTAGTAATACTGTGAAAAGGTGAATGAACAGATTTGTAGACCCACAGGCATTACCAACATGGAACCAAGAAGACATAAAAATTCTGAACAATACAATAGCAAAATGAAATTGAGGGGGTATTAAGAAACTTACAAACTAAGAAATTCCCAGGACCTGATGGATTCACAGCTGAGTTCCACAAGATCTTCAGGGAGGTTATAACACCAACACTACTCAAACTATTTAAGGGAAGGAAAACTTCAGTACTCATTCCTGGAAGGCACTATCACTTGGATTCCAAAAACAGACAAAGACTCAATTAAAAAAGAAAACTATGGACCAATTTCTTCAATGAACACAGACACAAAAGTCCACATTAAGATATTGGGAAATAGGTCTTTTTGAACAGAACTTCAATTGCACAAGAAGTAACATCAAGGGGCTGGGGATTTAGCTCAGTGATTAGAGTGCTTGCCTTGCAAGCACAAGGCCCTGAGTTCGATCCCCGGCACCACAAAAAAAAAAAAAAAAAAAAAAAAAAAAAAAAAAAAAAAAAAAAAAAAAAAAAAAAAAAAAAAAAAAAAAAAGAAAAAAAAAAGTAAATGGAAGAAGTAACATCAAGAATCAACAAATGCTATTATATCAAATTAAAAATCTTCTGAACAGTGTAGAAAACAACCAACAGAATGAAAAGAAAATCTATAGAATAGGCAATTTTTTTTTTTCTAGCTACACCTTGGACAGAGGACTAATATCTAGAATATATAAAGAACACAAAAAAGTTAGACACCCTCCAAACAAAAGATTCAGTCAAAAAATGGGCAAATGAAATGAACAGAAAGTTCTTAGAAGAACAAATAGCTGATAAACACATGAAAAAAAACTTCAATAAAGCTGACCATTAGAGAAATACAAATTAAAACAACATTGAGATTTCATCTTACTTTGAAGTAAGAAGTCCACTAATAGCTCATCAAGAAATTCAATAATAACAAATCCTGGGTGGCTGTAGTGAAGAAGGAGCCCTCCTACATTGCTGATGGGGTTGTAAACTCATTTGCCATTATAGAAATCAGTATGGTGATTCCTCAAAATATAAAAACTAGAAATTCCATTTGACCCACCTATTCCCCTACTGGGCATCGTCCCAAAAGGGTTAAAGACATTAACTTATATTTTTAGCCATAAGACATGGGAAAAGAAGAAGAAACTAAATCTAAAGGAAGTGGAAGAAAATAAGTTACTGCAGAAATTAGGTAAATGGAGAAAAATCACCAAGAACATCATGAAAGCAATGTCGTTTCTTTCAAAGAGTCAACAAAATTGAAAGCTTTTAGATTGTCCAATAAAATAGAGAGAAAACTCAAATTACTAAAATTGGGAATAAGACAACAAATCTACTAACCTTACAGAAATTTTAAAAAAGGCAGTATTAGGGAATAGGACAAAAAATTATATGCCAATAAATAAAATACCTTTGGAACAATAGACAAATTCCAATTTAGACACAGTCTACCAGACCATCTCATGAGGAAACAGATACTACAACTAGACATAAAAGAAGTAAGGAGATTCAAGTAAGAATTTAAACAAATTTTGCATAAAGAAAATTTCAGGCCCAGATGGCTTGACTGGGGAATTCTATTCAAGTTTTAAAGAACAATTCTTGTGAATGTTTCATTAACTTCTCCCAAAATAGAAGAGCGAGTGCTTCAAATATCATTCTATGGTATGAGCCTGACACCCAAATCAGACAAAGATTTTTCACAAAAAAGACAACACCAACCGATGTCCTTATGGATACGTATTCCAAAATTTGGGACAAAATACCAGCAAACTTAAGAACATACAAAATTATTACACCCCATAATGAAGTGAGATTTATCCCAGGAAGGCAAAATGTCTTTAGTATCTGAAAAGTAATTAGTGTAATACATGATATTAACAAAATACAGAGGAAAACAAATATATGCTCATTTCCGTAGGAATAGAAAAACCACTTGACAAGAGTCTAACTTCCTTTTGTGGTTAAAGCCCTCAAAAATAGGAAATAAAAGGAAACTTTCTGTATCAGAAAAAGGGCATCCAAAACCAAAACGAAGCAAAACACCAAAAAACCCAAACACAAGAGATCCATAATATACAAGTATAACGTTATACTTGTACTTACTGACTAAAGTCTGCATTCTTTCCCCTAACATGAGGGTCAAAGCTAACCTGTTTGTTCTCAAAATGTCTATTTAGCATTGGGCTGGAGGTTTTAACTAGGGCAGTTAGGAATGAAAAAGATACACACACACACACACACACACACACACACACACACACACGGGAAAACAATTGGTATTTCCCTATTTGCCAATTAATGACATGATTTTGAATATAAAAAATTGCTTAAGAATATACAAAATCTAGTAAAAACAATACGAGTGATGAAAACTTGAAGAATATACTTCACTGACATCATTTGCCTTTCTGTGCATTGAAAATAAGCAAACAGAATATGACATTAAGAAAATAATTCTTCTTATAATAACATGAGATTATATCTATACTCCTAACTCAGAGGACTATAGTGCTCAGAGGCTGAAGTGGAAGAAACACTTGAGTCCAGGAGTGCAAGAGCAGCCTGGGCAAAGTGAGATCCCCATTTCAATAGAAAGGATGAGAAGGAAGGAAGGAAGGGAGGGAGGGAAAGAAAGAAAGAAAAAGAAAGAAAGAAAGAGGAGGAAGAGAGTGAGAGAGAGAGAGACAGAGGAGGAGAGGATGAGGAAGAAGAAGCAGAAGATAGGGGAAGAGAGGGGAGAAGAGAAGGGAAGAGAGAAAGAGAAAGAAAGAAAAAAGAAAAAAGAGAGAGACACACATTTAAGAACTAATTTAACAAAAAATAAGCGCAAAATGTTCATCCTGAAAACTACAAAATGTTACTGAAAAAAAATAAGAAAGTACCTAATTAAATGGAAAGAAATTCCCCATACTTGGATTAGAGTTACTAGGATGAAGATGACAATATTCACCAAACCGATCTACAGATCCAATAAGTCTCTGTCAAACATTTAATTTTTGTTCTTGTAGACGTTGGTAAGCCATTCCTAAAATTCATATGAAAATTAACTATAAAAAAAAAAACTTGAAAAAGAAAACAGAGCTGGAAGACTCATACTTCTTGATTTGAAAATTTATTACAAATTTACAGAAATCAAGGCAGTTTGATTCCTTTCTACAAGGGTACCATGACAATTCAATAGAGAAAAAAATAAAGCTTTCAACAAACGGTGGTGGAACTACCAGGTAACCACGTGCAAAAGAAATCTGTTGGTCACAATTTAGATTGTTTATCATTCTATTCTAGCAGGAGTGCTTTCTCGGACTTTAAAAGGATAATGATAATAGTATCCACAGAACTGCTGTAATACATTTCTTCACTTAGCAAAGTATGAATACTTTTAATTACTGTTATTATTATCACTATTGTTGCTTTCACTATTGTTGATGTATCTCCTAGCTCAGGGTTGTTGACAAAACTGTTCTAGGTAGGTGTGTTCCCTGCTCTAGATAATAAATAGCCACTAGCCATCTGTGGTTCCTGAGTGCAGGCACATGCCTATTGCAGTGGAGTACTGATAGCTACCTGGGGTAAGGAACTATCACTTTGGACTGTGCAGATCTAAACTTTGTATAACCTAAGAAAATAATATGGGGCAGAGAGTCTATTGTCAATTCAGGTCCAAGTTCAGCCAACAAGAAATGTTTTTCCAACTGGAATTATTGTTTAATTAGTGTAAATGGTGGTGACACAAACACCTAAGAATGAATCAGAAATCCGAATGAATCAGGTTAAAATAGCAAAGTGCAACTGTAATGCACATACAGAGATTTCAGGGTGAGTAACAAACACACTTACATTGAAAATTTTCCAATACTAAAATATATTCAAATTAACTTTTTGACATTCAGCCTGGCTCATTAGCATTGATAATAAATTGCCTATGGGGTTTAAACTAGCAATTTCCTAATGATGCAGATTGTTAAACATAGACAGTATCTTAATAAAAGAAGCTACACTATCTTTTTCTCTATGAATCTCATATTTTTTTTCTCTATGAAAAAAAATATGTGTCCATCTGATTAGAATAGATCAGCTCAAACCTTTGGAACACTCTGCAATTACACTGTAATACTAGGGGAGGTTAGAGCGTGGTGAAGAAAAGGATATCCTGCCTGTGGTAAACCTCTTGACCTACTCTTTTCTCCAGTCAAAAAGAAAGTTTACTTTAGCAAGAGGTAAAAAGAAAGCCCAGAGGAATAAGAAGGCAGAGTTGGCAGGTCTCCAAAGTGAATTCTGCAGACTTGAAGAAAAGTCTAGCATGCATTTAGTGTTGTGCTCAAGCTAGGTCAGTTGTGGACGGAAAATCTTACCTAAAGTTAGGCGATTCTGGCTCTGTCCTAACTCATGGTAGTGCCAAACAGCTATGTAAAGTAATATTTACTGTTGCTGTCACATTAAAGATTTATATCCAACCGTAGCCTTTCCTGTGTAATGGATGTCAGGGCTTTGAGTTTGTTTTTGTACTTAATGTTTGAAATTGCTGTTGCTCTTTTCCCCTCATCCAAACACTTTCATTTTCCCACCCCACAGTTTCTTGTAATTCCCCTCTGCAGCAGGGCAGCTATTGAGAACTTACAGCCTTGTAGGTATATCCTAAATTGCATATCGCCTATTATATTTGGATAATGTAGCTGGATCTTGTGGTAGCAGACACAGGATCAGGAGCTTCTAGAAACACATGGGATGAGAAGTGGGTAAGAAGGTAAGCAACTGTCACAATACAGCATGCCTAGTGTTTGTAAAGAGCTCACTATACATGTGACACTTTGTATGAACTGTTTCACATAAATATCTTTATGGATAAATGAACTTATTGTAGCCACATATTAATATGCAGGCAAGGGTAGCTAGGCATACCAAAGACCAAGTAATACCTTGCTTATAGGTACTTAATTGATTACTCACAACAATTTTGAGTCATTAGTCAAATGCAACGTCATGTGGCCTCTGATACGGAACAAAATACCCCCATTTATTAAGGTGGAAGACAGTGGCATGACCCTCCTGAGGTTGTAGGGATCTACTGATACACAAAAGCAGTGTATAGAGCCCTGGAAACATGACTTGTCCCTCAGCTAAATGCCCTGCTCATCTCTCCCATTTCTGAAAGCGAAAATACAGGCAGTGTGGTTTTCACCAGGACCTGATGAAGCAAGCAGGAATCAGCATTCATGACCATTTCTTCACCGTTCAGATATCTCGGAGACTGGCTTGTAGAAGGGCACACTCCAAACTTGAGCTGACAGCACAGGATTCCCGTCCCACCTCGTGGCTGGCCAAAGCAGAGACTCTACAAGGAACAAAAAGAAAATATACTGAACTCAAGTCTGGGGATCTAGATTTTAGTCTTCTGTGTTCTGCAGTAGGATTGCCTCTGGCAAAGTCATTTTTGACCTCTTTGAGTTGTAGATTTTGTCCCTAAAGCCAGGAAATAAAAAAGTAGGACAATCATTTAAGACTTTTAAAATTCTTACTTTCTATGAGTTTAAAATCTTAAGGCAAAATTGTACCCTCATTCTAGTTCCAGAAGTAAAATTTTCACTAAACCAATATGGTTCTTCAGGATACCTATGTTTCAAAAGCCAGCTTGACGGCCCCTCTTCTATGAGGATGTGTTACAGTGTTGATCTGCATCCTTCTTTGTAATCAATAGAACCCAAAATGGCTAGATCAAGCAGAGAAGTATTTTACATCTAAGCTGAAATATATACCAGATTAGAATTTCTGAAGGGTTACAGCCAACCTAGGAAGCTCCTGTGCTATGACTGTTGCCAAATCACAGAAGGAAAGGGACTTTGTAGAAAGGAGAAATGGGGCGAGGGTGGGAGAACTCTTTAGGGAAAATATTTCTCCCGGTGCTGGTAGGTACCTAGGATACGAGGGAACTGGCCACTTGTGGACACTGGTCTTTAACCTCACTCCAGATGTGGGCAACCTTGCTCATGTTGCTCACTTTCAAATTCCAGAAATTCAAAAAGCATCCCATATGGGAAGTGAGGTCACACATGTGTACCTAGTGTCAGAGGAGGCTGAAACGTGAGTTCTTTCCGACTTCTGTCACAGGAAGGCAAGGATTGTCCATGGGAAAAAAGGACAAAGAGTGAGCAGGTGTAAGAGATGTTCTGTAGCCGTGTTTGAGGACTGTTCTCTACTGCTGCAAATGAAATGTTGCTCCAGAATCTATTTTCCAGATTGGTTTATTTTTAAAAAGTATCAGTGTTAAGTAAACAGTAATAAAAACGAAAGTCTTCCACAGACAAATTATATAGACCTTTGCCTTTTACAAGAGAGGATAGATAAAATTTAAACATTTTGATGACAAAAGATTTTTAATATAAACCTTTAATACTATGAATATATTCTATAGTATGAGAGAATCCATTGTCTTATTATCTGACTCCTTAAACTGACCAATCATAAAACAATTGATCACCAATAAATTTATATCATTTAGTGAACATTCCTCCTTTTCTAATTATTATGGTGATTATGCTATGCCCTAGCTTCTGAAATATCTCAGTTTAAATGTGGTATAGAAACCACACTAGCTGGCCTTCCCGTTGCTGGGGAAAAAAAAAAAATACCTGACATCCAAAACATGAAGGAGGAGAGGTTTATTTGGCTCATGGTTTCAGAGGTTCCAGTCCATGATCTGGCTGGCTCCAAGCAGGAACATCATGTTGGAAGGAATTGGCAGATGAACGCTGCTTATCTCACGGCACATAGAAGCCAAGCTGGGGAACAATGCCAGATACGGTGCCTAAAACCAAATCTCCATAACTCACCTAGACACACCCAGGAGTATATTTTACCAAACCTTGGTCAACTCTCAAGCCAATCAAATTGACAATGTAGCTCAATTGTTACAGGAACTTTGAGTGATTGACAATATTTATGATGGTTATATGAGAACATGAATGTTTACCATGAATATTGTATGGTAAATACCTGTAATTACTTCTTGACTTTCATTTCCCTGTCTTATTCTTGTAAATCTGCATAATACTGCTTTTTCTGATCATACCTGCCTTTTTGTTAGAACTTTTCCTCTGCTGCTTTTACAGAAAAAAATATGAAATTCCTTCTTTGCTGGTTGAACAGAAAAAAACACTAGATTTTTTTGTTAAGAACATCAGGTTGATTGTTTGTTAGCTTAGAGATGACTTGGGCTTAGGGTCTACATCATTTCTGTGTGAGTGATGCCATGAAGGACTGACTCTCCAGCCTGCCTAATCAACCTACATTGTTCTTGACTTCTTAACTGCAAACCTTTAATTTCTCATCGCTTCCGTTATTTCCAGAAAGGTTAGTCTGCCTTGCTATGCTTTGGAGTGAGTAGAGTCTAACATTCAATTAAACATTTCTTTTTTTTTTTTTTTTTTTTAGGCCTATGTTAAAAAGAGAAGAATAGATTTTTTTTCTTCTCTTTACCACGAAATACAGCATTTGTAGTCTGAGAAATCTTTGATTCCTAGCCAATCCATTTACTGCTCAAGATCATTAGGCAAGATAGTTATAAGATAATTAACTTCTTTGAAAGAGTTTTCAGCTCTGCAAAATGGGAGTGTCTTAGTTACTTTGCTCGTTGCTGAGACAAAATATCTCACACCCAAATTTAAAGAAGGAAAGATTTATTGTAGCTCACAGTTCATAGAGGTTTCAGTTCATAGTTGGCAGCTCCACGGCAGGGTGGCAGAGGAGAAAACAACTCATGGTGTGCAGAAGACAGCAAGGCAACAAAGTAGTGAAGCAGCAACAGCAGCCTGCCTCTCCCTCTTATTCCGACCCTACCAACCCTTTGGGTGGGGCCACCCATACCGGGGTGGATCTCTCCATTATCCACACCCAGAACTAGGCCACAAGAATCAGTCAACAATTTAGTACCCACACACCCTATTCCTAGCATCACACACTTGATCTAAGAATCACACATCCCAGGTCCATCCATTTCTGAAAAGCTCCACCACCATGATTTGTAGGAGCATCTAGACACAATCCATAATGGGAGCCTGTTTGCTGACTTGTAATGTTGCTGTGCAGCACAGAGTACACAGCTCCATAAGTGAGAGCTGTCCTCTTCACTGAAGCAGCAGAGAGTTAGACTGCTGGTAACGAGACGTTCCTGAGATGGGATGCTGATTAGAAAGAGTTAGGACATGGTGGTCCCAAGGGAAAATATTGTCTACTTCTGCTCAAGGTCAGTCCTGTCAGATTGCCAGGAGGCAAAGACCTTTAATTTCGTGGCATCATTTTGTCTCCTAAAAGTAAAGCCTGACATACATTTGCTTTTTAAATTGAAGTGAACTAAAATTAATTTCATTATGGGAATCTGATAGTCCTTAAGGTACTTGGAGACTCCTGAGTGTCACAAAAGTAGGATCAAAACCTCTGGCACAATGCCAGGGGGGAAAGCAAAGGCAGTTAAGTGGATGCCTGTGGGGCAAGGGGTGAAAGGGGCAGGGAATGCTTATGTATAATTTGACTCCTTTTGACATTTTGTCAAAATATTGTATCTCAAACAGACATGCGAAGCCTGATTATCTTTGAGAAATCCTTAAAGACCTGCCTTGTTGCTTCTTAGCTGACAATTTACATTTTTGAAAGCCTTTAAATATTATTTAAATTTTATTTAAACATTCAGTAGAAGGTTGTTATTCAGCATTAATTTGGGCAGCCATGTGTTCTGGAGATGTTCCTGTAGCTTGATGTGTACTGGAGCTTCATTAGAAGACAGGAGATATAAGTCAAGTCTAATCCAGGTTTATATGCTTCTTCCTAGGAGGAGGAGCCCGCGTGGCCCCTGGCAAGGGCTGGCCAATCACTGTTGCTTCATTTTTTCCTATATGTTCATTCAATCCTAAAGTGACATTTTCCTGGGCCTAACTCTGCTTTCTTTCCTGGCTTCTTAATTTTCAGTTTGATAGCCCGAAGTCCACTCAGACATGCTGGACCTCTCTGCACCCTAAATCAGTGAATGTAGACATTTGCTTCTTCATTTTTGAGGATTCTGGTACTGCCTGGCCAGAAAGGCTTTTAGATTGCCACTCCCTTGGTAAGGAAGAATGGGAACAAAGCCTGAGCAGTTTTAGCCGGCCCTCTGTTGTCTCAGCAGATGGCATTTCTCAGACAGTCTGCAATTATTCTTGAGAACCAACAGGTAAAATTATGGAGAGAACAGGGTTGTTTGAGGTCCAAGGGCACCAGAACTTTCCTGTGCCATAGACCTGGTGGCTGATAAACAATAGAACTCTGGACACTGAGAAGTTTAAGTCAAGGGGTCTGGCAGATTTGCTATCCAGTGATGGCCTTGTTCTCACTGCAGCCTCACTTAGAGGGCAGGAATCCCATCCCAGAGAGTTCTGTGCTCAGGATTTAATCTCCCAAAGGGCTCTCTTTTTCACACCCTCACGTTTGTAGTTAGGGATCAGAACAGAAACATGAGTTTTGGGAGAACAGAAACATTTAGCCCATTGCAGCGACTGAACTTCCACAAATGCACGGGACAGCTCCTTATGAAAGGTAATTATTCAGACAGCAAATGTCAAGAGAGCTGAGGTCAAGACGCCCTGAATAGGGAAAGAGAATGTATCAGTCTAAACTGTGAACTCTTGAAGAAGAGTAGTAGTTGTTTGCTGTTCGTATAAACATGACTCAATCATGTCCAAGGATAATTACTGATAAAGCAGTTTAGATTGCTGCTGTTGTCCCACAGGACTTTCTTCAGCTATGCTGTTCTATGAAGTAGTCACTAGACCCTTGTGCCTGTTAACTATTCAAAATGTGATTCGTGTGACTGGGGAGACAATGTTTTAAAAAAATTATTGAATTTGATTGATTAACTATGTGGCTAGTGGCTACTTTATTTGACAGGGCAGGTACAGTGTTTGAGATTTCAAAGGATAGACTCAGAGATGTCTGAGTCCACATCCTGACTCTGCTATTTATTTTTAAGACATATGTGCATTTTAAACAATCTAATCTCTTTCATGATCTGTAAAATGACAGAAGTTGTAAATTCCTCACAATACTATGTAAGGATTATATACAAATTATATAGTATACCACTCACCTCTCTCTCTCTCTCTGTCTCTGTGTATTTCAGTGAAAGATTAGTAGTAGCACATGAACTGTTAATGTTCATTTAGTTAGAGTTCTCTCCACATCTAAACCAGCCTTAGCAACAGGAATTGGAAACCAGTTAAAATAGCACATTCCCTCTCCAGAGCCTGAACTCTCAACTCTATTTATATCTCTAGGTCTGAGTTTAAATCTAAACCCATCTATCTGTCTATCTGTCTATAATCCATCACTCTTAAATTATGTATCATATATTCCAAACCCATCTACCCACAACTCTCCTTTCTTTGTTATTTTGACTTTATGTTTGAACCACACTGTTACTGATGTTTGCATCCTACTTAATTATGATTCTCCACCCACCTCCCTCCTGACCTGACATGCATTTTGAGACCTCAGCTAGAAGGCTTCCCTCCTCTTGCTCCTGGCACCTGCTTTCCACGGTACAAAGCCATTATAATATTTTTCTCCCAACTGACCACATTTATGGATAGCGCCCTAGGGAAGCTGTTGGAGAGTTTCATTTAGAGATAGAAATTAAACTGGAAGTTTGTCTAGATTTCTCATTGATGCTTAATGTTACTTGAGCAAAAAGGGTCACCATTACAGTTAATTTGAAATATACTTACTTCATGTGAGTTTTATGTCGCTCATATAGTGCTCCCATTATTCAGAAAGCAAAGGGAACAAATGATCATTCAGAAGACACCATAAAAAAGTATTTAAAAGTGTGGAATGGGTTAGTTTAATGTGCACATTTATTAGCTTGTCTGTGAGAGAGTATAAGAGAGAGAAAGAAATAAGAGATGAAGAGAATGTCTTTTTGCTTTTTTATTGTTGTTTTGTAAGGGAGTATAAACTAATGTACTAAATAACAGTACAACAGTTGATTTAATTCAACAAACATCAATAACGTCATGCTTTCTGCCCTTCCGCAGTTTGTGAGAATGATGCCTGGAACCCCTGAATTCATAACAAAGTAGCGTATCTCCATGATGCACACCCGGGCGCAGATGAGCGTGTGGATATAGCCTGACACATGTTCCACACACGCAAAAATATATTTGAATAAACAGTACAATAGAGGAAAGAGTGTAGGATTTAAAAATAGGCAGGCAATTTTTTCAAAGTTAGTAGTCGTCAGAATTGCACCCAATTTCCAGCATCTTTCAAATTTCTACTGGAGCTTCTATTTTAGTTTTAATATTTGAAATAAGTCATATATTACTTTTTAAAGAGTGAACATTTAAAAATTATGTCCTTTTGAAAAACATCCCAGGAGATGCCTAGCCATGCTGGGACATGGTGGGTGTCAACGTGCTTAATAGCTGCTACAGGAAAAAGAAAATGTTTAGCATGTAATGCACACAATCAAAGCTATTGAGTAAAAGGCAACATGTGCTATTCTTTTGGAAAACTGGCAACCTCAAAAATACTTACTGTGCATAATTATAACCAAGGAAATATGTTATTGGTTCCATTAAATTTGTTCAGGGACCAGAGGAACAAGTATAGAATTAACTGCCTTTATAAACACTTTATTTCATAATGAATACTGCAATTCAAAAAGACAGCCCTTTAGCCAGTTTTTGCTCTTGAATCATTGCCATTGTCAACCAGTTACCCAAATTGTGATCAAAACAAGACATTTTCACCTTTATATAATGATACTGGTACACTACTGAATATATTCTTTATATTTGGGCTTTTCTTTCAATAGTTGAAATTTTAAGTGTTATTTTTTGATGAAAAATCTTCCTTGGACTGTATGCTCCTAAAGATAAGGAGGAAATATTGCACTATTTTAACCACAGGAGAGCCATATAGATAAGACAAACAACGTCCTTCATGGAGAATACATTCACTGGGGCGGGAGAAGAGAGAATGGCCAAGTAAACATCTTGATAATTTCTGACAAGTTCAAAGACATAAAATGAAACAAACTGACTTCTGATTTAAGTCCTCCATTAACAGTGATGAAGAATAGGAGACTGTTTTACACCGGTGATGAGAATGACTGTTCTAAAAGGTGATGGTGGAGCTGAGTTCTGAGTGTTAATAGAAATCAAATATATACAGCTGTAGAAGAACAATGTTCCCACCTGAAGATCAACTGTAAAGTTCTTGGCCTAGAAAATGGGTTCAGTATAGCTAATGTGGTTTTCGGCCATTTATTTCTCTACATCCTATTTCAGTATCATTCCACTTAAAGAAACAACAAATAATGTGATCCAGACATTTTCATTGCAATCACAAAAATCAAGCAATACTCTTTTCTTCAGAAGACCATGAAGACAGAAGAAAGTATAAAGAAAATATGGTAAACGCACACAATGGAATATTACTTTAAAAAGAAGGAAATACTGATACATTTTGCAACATGGATGGACCTTGAAGACATTATGCTAAGCAAAATAAGTCAGACATAGAAAGAAAAATACTGTATGATTCCACTGACATGAGATAGCCTGGTAGTGAATTTCACAGAGGCACAAAGTAGAATATTCATTGCTAAGAGCTGGAAAAAAAGGGAAAACATGAGACATTGTTTAATAGGTAAAGTCACAGCTTGGGAAGATGACAAGGTTTTGGAGATAGATCATGGTGATAATTTCAAAATGATGTGAATGTGTTTAATGCCAATGAACTGTGCAAAGTAGTTAAAATTTTGAATGTTTTGATATACAGAGTCCAACAAAAATGTACACGTCAGGAAAAGAAAAACTTGTATAAATATTTTAATGCTAAATTTATTGAGACATCATGAGATTAATACAAGTTGCCTTTGGCCTGTGTAATTACAAGAGCTTCTCAACGTGGTGGCCATTATCTTCCAGGCATTTGTTTGTATGGTGAATGGCTGAAATGTGTATACGGATTTTGGCAGATTCTCTCTATATAAGTGGCTTATACATATTTATCACAACTTTTACAAAGAAAGTGCTTTTAATTGTTGTGGTGATGTGTTTTCCCTTGGTAATAGAAACTCTATGCATCATACTGAATTCTCAAATTAAGAAATATAAAATGTTGTAAAACTAAATTGTAGTAAAAGAAATATGGCATAAAATTTGTCTTTTTAAACAGAATTTATTTTTTATATCAGCTTTAGATTCACAGCAGAACTGAGCAGAATGTATACAGACTTTCCACATACTTCTTATCCCTATATAGTTACAGCCTTCTACATTATGTACATCTATAGTTGTTGTAATTAATATACCTAATTTGATTAATCATCACCCCAAGTCCATTGTTCACACAGGATTTATTCATGACATTGTTCATTCCGTGGGGATGTACAACTATATAATGACATGTATCTACCATTTAAATACAATACAGAGTAAATTAATTGTCCTAAAAACTTTTCATACTTAAACTATTCATTCATTCTTGGTTTCTTATTTCCTTGTCCCTATAGGACATAGGTTTATGCTTTTCACAATGTTATATTGTCAGAATCATACAGGATGCATCTTTTAAGATTGGTTTCTTTCATTTAGTAATACGTAAATTTCCTTCCATATCTTCTTGCGGCCTGGTAGCTCATTTCCTTTTAGCACAGAAAAATATTCTATTGTCCATTTGTGCCACAAGTTATTCATTCATCCATTGGAGGACATATTGGTTACTTTTAAATTAAATTATGAATTCAATTACAAATAAGATTGCAAGTAACATAATTGCTGGATTTTGTGGTAATACTGTACTTTGATTTGTGAGAAACTACCAAACTGTCTTCCAAAGTGGCTGCACCATTTTGTATCCCAATAGATACGATAAATGAGGGTTCTTATTGCTTCACATCTTTGCTAGCATTTGGCATGACCAGTGATCTGGATTTTGGCCATACTAATAGATTTGAAGCAATATCTCATTTTTGTTTTCATTTCATTTCCCTGAAGACATACTGTGAGAAATGTCTTTTCATATAATTATTTGCAATACATATAGCTTCTTTTATTAGGTGTCTGTTCGAGTCTTGGGACCATTTTTAAATTAGGGGCTTATTTCCTTATTATTGAATGTTAATAATTCTTCATATAATTTGAGTAACATTCTTTTATCAAATATGTCTGTTACAAATATCTTCTCCTAAAAGTTTCTCCTTTATTCTCATGATAGCATCTTCTGAAGTTATATGTTTTTAATTTTAATTTTAATAGAGACAGGTTATTACCAATTCTTTCTTTTATGATTCTTGCTTTAGGTGTTTTATATACTGTTTGCGTATCTTTATTTTTAATTTCTATGTTATCTTTCTACATAGTAATCATTCAGTAACAATATTTACTGGTACTTACGGTTTACCAGTATTACTGTTCTAGGTATTGCATAGTATTGTTTTTATTATACATTAATATATAAATATATTGAATATAATGGTTATATATGTGCGGAACAACTTTGAGAGAGTTGAATGCATATTATCTTATTAAAATACCATAAATGGTTCACTAGATTATGATTATCTTTCGTGTTTTTGTGTTACTTTTTCTTATCTGATGAATGTCCACCATATGATCAATCTTTCTCTTTTCTGTTCTTTCTTTCCTTCCTTCTTGCTCACCCTCTTTTTTTTCTTTTCTTTTCTGTTACTTTCCTTTTCTGTCCTCTCTTCTCTCCCCTGTCCTCTCTTCTCCCTCCTTTTTTTTTCTTTTCAGGCAATTGAGCCCAAGGCCAGTGAGCTCTGTCACTGAGCTACTCTCTCAGCCCTAATTTTATTTTTATTACAACAAAACTTCAAAACTACACATTGCTTTTGAAATAAGATTGGTGTATAAGTAAATAAATGAATGAATAAATGTATAAATAACAATATTGCATACTATTTAACATGTACAAATCAAGATATGTTTCTAGATAAAATTACATTTGGTATGATGATTAGTAAAAGAGACATTGAATTTTTAAATATTAACTAAAGTATTTAAAAATATTTATCAATTTTTAAGAATCTCATTAAAATCCTGCAGTTTTAGCAGAATTTTTATTGGTGGCATAATATTTTAGTAAAATGACATGACTAGGAAATACGATGATTTAATTAAATTTGTATGGGGATTGCATACTTTTAATTTATGTGATGAAACTGTTCCAACTGAAATGTTTGCTTGGGTTAGAGGTAAAGCTATGTGTCTTTGAACTCACACATGTGGATATGATTCAAGTTTTTAACCTCAGCAATGTATTATCAGCTACAGCATAAACTCTTTTTAAGTAAGTATCATATACATCCTTCCCTGCTATAACGGTATAAGAAGGACTAAACCTAAACTTTTGTTGCTAAAAACAGGAAAATAGGACAAATTTCATGAAACTACCACTTTTAGACACTGGATAATAGACAGTGGAGGGCTACTGTGCAAAGAGAAAACAAATAAAGTATGTTCTATTGTCACCTTGGCATTTTGTCAGATGGCACATTTTAGACTGCAAGGTGATGGAAAGGAATGTCAAAGTTCACTGGATTCTTGAACCTGAGGAGATGGACTGCTCTGTAAGGAGCCTGGGGCTACTGTAAACTGAGTGGCACAGTTTTGGAAAGTAGGAAGCTACATAGGCATATGCATATTAGTCCCTCTACCCTTTACTGAGAAGTAGGCCATATATTTCCACAAAAGCAGGGAAAGATCAAAGAATAGTAGGCTGTAAAATTCAAGAGCTCCTGAGAGAAAAGGAGCTACTCAAACTCCAAGTTAGAGTGTAGGGTCTTCAGTGCTCAATCAGGAGTGTTCGATGAGATCCCCATACGGATTGTGCCTTAACATTAGGAGCCACACATGCCTGGAGCGAACACTACATATTCCATAAAAATCACTGTAAAGATGCTGAAGAATCCTGAATGTATCAAATCTATTGACAGTTACTTAAATACCTGTCAGAAAAACGTCCAAATTTATATGCTAGAAAGGAAATATCATAATCCAGACGCCCAGTGCAATAACATCCAAAATGACCACAAATGGACAAATAAATAACTGTGAAACAAAAACCACGACTAGAGATGATCAAAATAGAAAAAATAAGCCTCGTGACTAATATAAAAATGTTTAAATGGAAACAAACACAGATATGAGATATAGTGGGCCTAGTTAAAAATATCTATAATAACTATATTACCTATAATAACTAATTCAAGTATTTAAAAGAAAATATGAATTTAGCTATGAGACAAATAGAAGATATGAAAATGGAACTTCTCGAGATTAGAACAATATTGGAAATCAGAATTTTGCTGGCTAGGATTACAAACAGCACAGCACAGATCAGTTGTATTGGATTAGGATATACCAGAATCCATTTTAACCTCATTTGAACTTGATTACTTCAGAAAAAATCCAGTCTCCAAATAAGTTCATATTAAGAGGTACTAGGGATTAGGCCTTTAATATAAGACTTTGGGGAACACAGTACAATCCATAACAGTATGTAATGATATGGACACACAGTAATTATTTTGATTTAATAGTAAACCATGCCTATTCCCCCTGTTTTATATAGAATTTATACTATTATTTTAAGAGATATGTGATATGTTGTGATTTTAGGCAGAGTAAAATAACAGTTCATTGTTTCAGAAAAAAAATAAGGAATATATCGTTCTTATAGATATTTTCCCAGGTAATATTTTCTTAAGATAAATTACATACAAAGTTAGGGGTATAAATTAACAATAAAATTTTAATAAACATTATCTAAATATATTGATACTTTGATATCAACCTTTTATAAAAGGGGTTTGTTAATTAATAATGTCACTGCCTTTGATTAATCCAGTGATTTGGGCCAAAAGTTTTATTGCCATCTTTTTGTTCCTGTGTTCATTAAACAGAATCTTAAATATGCTTAAATCAATTTTATTAATATTGCAAATGTTTTTCTATGTATTTGTTCACTGTTCAATTGATACATGGCTCTGACATGTTATAAAACTGGAAAATGTGTGCCTATGCACCCGTGAGGGGAAGGTGCTGTAAACAGACATGAGGAGAAGGCAGCCAGCTGTAGCCCAGAGAGAGAGGCCTGCGGCAGATCCTTCTCTCCCAGCTCTCGGAAGGAACCAGCCCTGATGACACTTTGATATTAGACTTTATGCTCCAGCACTGCCAGACAATAAATTCCTATAGATTAAGTCACCCTAGACTTATTCTCATTTTGCAGATGGCCAGCTTCTCATTGTATATTCATACAGAAAAGAGCAGAGTTAGGCACAGTAATGTACACCCGTAATCCCAGGCAGGAGGACTGTAAGTTCAAGACCAGGTTAAGCAACTTGCTGAGATCCTGTCTCAAATTAAAAAAAAAAAAGAAAAATGTCTGAAGATATAGCGCAGTAATATGAGGTCCTGGGTTCAATTCTCAATACTGGAGAGAGAGAGAGAGAGAGAGAGAGAGAGAGAGAGAGAGAGAGAGAGAGGAGCACAAACTCTCTCCTAAGGACACCAGTCCCATTATGAAGGCGCTGCTCCCACAGTCTACTTATTTCCTGTGATGATTAATCTTGGTTGTTAATTTGATTAGACTGTGCACATGTTTCCAGAGACAACTGGCAGGTGGGATAGTAAAACTAGGGCAGAGACCATCCTGAATGTGGGTGGAACCATGCAATGGTCTGGGGGCTCAGACTAGATACAATCAGAAGCAGGAAGCCCCAGTCATTACCTCCCCTCTCTCTTTCCCTCTCCTGCTCTCCCTCCCTTTCTCTGCTGCCCAGCTGCCATGAGGTGAGCAGGTTTCTCCACCACGCCCTTCCACCAGGTCTCTGCCTCACCACAGACCTAAGAGGAACAGAACCACTGACAGGTATGAAGCCTCTGAAGCCATGAGCCATGATAAATTTTTCTTCCTTTAAACTGACATATCATAGGACTGAAAAGGTAACATACCTCCCTGGGTCTACAGTTCCAAACACCATTTTGTGGGAATACGTACTTTTTAGAAGGACAGAAACAGCACCTAATATACCTAAAGAGACACACTGCGGCTGTTTTTGGTCATTAGCGCTGCTCATCAGCTGTTTGTAGCTCTTCCTCTTTCCACGCATGGGGTAGGATTTGATCTTTATTCCTCCTGAGCATAGAGTGGACCCTCTCACGTGGTCACGCGGTCTTCGCCTCTGCGAATGAGGGGTGGAGGCGACAGGTGTCATTTCAAGACGATGCTTCATGGGCCGCTGTAGACTTCACCACGCTTTTGCTTTCCCTCAGCCACCGTCACTCACAACAGCAGAGATAATGGCAACTTTGTTCATCCAAAGAGCCTGGAACGAAGCTGCCAGCTGCTGCATGATGCACACATAGTTTGAAGATGAAATATACCTGTGCTATTTTAAATCACTGATTCAGGGGGAGTTTTTGTTAACTGCAACCGAACCTAACTCATTTCCAGTAGATCGACTAGTAGGTGCACACTTTGCATGCGAGGAAGCTAAAGTTGAGCTCAGAACTATACACATAATGATGCAATTACAATTACGTGAAACTGCTATAATAAAAATATGGGAATAATTTTATGGGTGCACATGAGAGAGGCACTTTAAATCAGTCTTGGACAGGTTCCTTAAGGGAGGTGACATTTCATCTCATTCTTGAAAGACTAATGGCAGTCAGCCACCTAGAGAAAATGAAGTCGGGGGTAGCATGAGCTAAAAGAGAGATTACAAATTTCTCATTATGCTGCGATATCATAGGTAACATGTGAGATCACATGAGTACAGGTGATGTTTGGGAGGATAAATTGACAGGATCGTGCTCCAGGGAGGTGTTTATACCATGTTTTGAAGGCTGCATATTACTTTCCCAGTGGGAAGTTCATCTGAGAGATATGCATGAAATAGTCTCTTATACAACAGTTTTAAATTTGGAAAAAAGCAAGTGTTATATACACTGTGATTGCAGTTACCTGAGATGTAAACGTGGAGAATTGCCGAGTAATATGTAAAAGTAGGTGTGTGAGGGGAGTGTGAAAATAGGTAAATAATGTTGCTTGTTTAAAATATTACTAGAGAGGCTGTTCAATTAAAAGGAAATCTAATATAATGGTCTGACTAGCTAAGCAAAATAAAGTAAAAATAAAAAATCCCCACCTTTAAAATCTATGGGTAATGAAGACACATGTTTACAAAATGCAGTTAAAGATGTGATGGGAAAGAACTTACTAAAAGCAGCACAAATGGAGATGATATACATTTTCTCTAGCTCTCTTGCTAGGAAAATTTTACAGCAAATGCACAACAAATATTTTAAAATGCTGTATTTTCAGGTTAGAAATGCAAAGTAGGGAAGAAACAGAAAATTGAAAAGAAAGCCTGGTGAAGAGACTTCTAGAGATCTACCTTTAAATTTCCTGTTCTCTGATTATTTAATTAGGTGTGAATCTACATACTGCTGCCGAGAGACTTGCAGATGGAATTAAGATTACTAATCAGCCTCCGAGAGTGAAAGACATCATATTACCATCACAAATGCATATCCACTTTTATAGCAGTACAACTGACAATAGCTAAATCTTGAAAGCAGCCTATATGCCCATCAGCAGATGAATGGACATATAGAATGTGTTTTTGCATAATGGAGTACTACTGTGCCATAGAGCAGGACGAACTTGAGTCATTTGTAGAAAAATGGATGCACCTTGAGACCCTGGTGTTACATGCAATACTAAGCTTAAATATTGCATGGCTTCTGTGCTATGAAAAACCCAAAACATAAATAAGTTAAAGAGCAAAATAAAAGAGAAATGATAAGAAACAGGGAGATGGAGCTTTTGCAAGAGTGAAGGTGACCAAAAAATAGAGGGAGGGGAAGAGAAGGGAAGGAGAAAAGAATGAAAAAAGAATTAAGATGTGTTATGTACATGTGACATCACCCCATGATGAATGTAATCATGTACTGCAAGCAGGTACTAATAAAATTTTTATTTTACTATTTTTAATAAAATTTTTAAAAAGGATTGCTAATCATCTAGCCTCATAAGAGAGATTTTTCTAGATTACTTAGCTGAATCTCATGTAATCATCTGAGCCCTAAAAGCAGAAGACAAAGATAAGAAGAGAAGAAGATGCGGGAGAAGAGAGAAGCAGAGGAGTAAAAGCGGGGAGTCGGACTCAGCTGCTCATGGTTTGCTTTGAACGGGGAGGAGGCATAAACCAAGGGATGCACGAAGCCTCCAGAAGCTAGGTGCAAGCTGCCTGACAGTCTGCAAGGAAAAGGGAACCTCAGTCCTCTGCTCACATGCAGCGGAATTCTACCACAACCCGACAAAGCTTGGAAAGCAGAATTCTGTCGACAGCCTCAAGAAAAGAATGCAGCCCTGTCAGCGTCCAGACCAGCAGCCTCCTGAGACTGAAAGGAGAGGATGTGGCTGACTGAACACACTGACTCTCTAATTTACACAACTGTGAGATAATCTATTTGGGTCATTTCAAAGTACAAAGTTAGTTTGTGGCAATTTGTTATTAGTAGCAATACAAAACTGACCACTTGTAAAAAGAAACATGAAATAAGATAGCCACGCTCCTGTGAAATGCACATTTCAGTCTTTTCCTGAAGAATGGCAACTTTTTGCATAGAAGAAGGCTGTGGATTCTGGGGCCACATTGTCTAGGATCAGATTTCAGCTCTTCCACTTGCCATATCTGAGACCTTGGGCAAGTCTTTGTGCCTCAGTTTCTTCTGTAGAGTGCAGATAAGAGTAGGGTTCAATGTCAACACTGTTAGAATGGATACAGGGAAATTTAAACAGAATAGTAAGCCATACCATCTGAGCCAGGAAAGTAATGATATACAAACACATACCTGGGCCAGTGGATTTGAATATTCCAGATAATAATCTCTGGATATACCAAGAGTTATTTCAAAAAGGAGTACAACAAAGTAAGATGGAAATGAGACTTTTTCAATAGTAGGAAATATTTAAAAGAAAAAAAATAATATCTACCTTTTAGGAATTCCTCAGGGAACTAGGACTAGAGGTTCCATTTGACCTAGCTATTCCCCTTCTTGGTATCTTCCCAAAAGAATTAAAAGCATCATACCGCAGCGATACACGCACACCCATGTTTATAGCAGCACAGTTTGTGATAGCTAAATCTTGAACACAGCCCAAATGCCCATCAACAGCAGAATGGATAAAGAAAACGTGGTTTTTTATACAATGGAGTACTACTCTGCCATAAAAAATGATAAGCTTGAGATATTTTTAGGTAAATGGATATATCTCGAGACTATACTCTTAAGTGAAATAAATTGGACACACATGTTTAAATATTGCATTGTTTCTCTGATATGAGAAACTGAAATTGTAAATAAAGACTAAAATGTATTGTACTGGGAAAGGGAAGAAAATGTCCAAATGGGAAAGGAAACAATGGAGGGGGAGGAGGAAAGGAACGGAGGGACAAGAGAAATAAGAAATGGAAGGAAAAATGGAAACAAAGCTTTTGTAAATAAGGAGGGAGGAGAGGGTGAAGGGAAGGAGGAGAATGGGAAAAAAAGAAGCAATAAAATATATATTGTACAGGTACAAATCCCCTAAGATGAATATTATCACTATGTACATCTAAAATGTACCATTAAAATAAAATTTTTAAAAAATCTAGTTTTTATGATGCACAAAAATAAATATTAGATCAAATAAAAACAAGCATTGAAGAAATATACTAAAGGCATTAGAAGATTTTTTGGAAGACAATATTTGTAACACTGGTGTGAGATTCAAACATACATTACAAAAGAAAAGTTTGATAAAGTAAAGAATATTGATATGCTACATAAGGCTCTCATTTATATACATAGATTTAATTTAAAATAATTGCTCTCCGTTTTCTTATTACAAAAGAAATGCACAAATCACTGAATAAATGTTATAAAGGATTTTTAATTTACAAGGCCCATTTTTGCAATATTTGAGTATTAGATGCCTTATTTCATTTATATTACAAATGTGTTAAATGAAGCTCAGGCTTGCGACAATGAATTACTGAAGGACACAGAAATGGCAAGAATGCAAGGTAAATCCAGTTTCACTAGACCTTATCAGAGTTACAAAAATATGTCAGAAAATAATAAAAAACCGTCTTCTAACAAGAAGCCCAGCCCAACAATGCAAAGTACCATTTACAGGGTTGTGGAACTGTAATTACAGCTCTCAATCAAATTTGTTTAATGAAGGCAGATTAGTTTCATTTGATTGTAAAATGATGCAATATAGCATGACAAGTAGTTTACTATCTTTGAAACTGTGCATTTTTAGATTTAGATTTCATTTCTAACATTTGTCCAAATTATTTCAACTCGATGTACCTCATTTTACCTTTCAATAAAGTGGGTATAGTAACTTTTCCAACAACTTTGTGCTGGAAGTGAACTACAATTTAGGCAAAAGCACCCGTCACACTTCAAAAGTTTACTGTTGATTTCTTCTTGTGAACATATTTTATTCTGGACTATTTGTATATATTAGAAAAAACAGTCTCTTTTTTTTCAGATTACAAAAACTTAATTCTAAACAAAGAGGAGTACACTGTAGATATAGCTCAATGTTAGAGCCAAACATGAAACTGTGGGTTCCAGTAACACTGTAAAACAAAACAAGTATAATAACAAGCGCAAAAGCAAAGAGAAGAGGACAAGCAGAGTTTTCGTATGTACATTTGAGAGATACAAAGGTTTTGGGGGTTGTGGTGATAAAAATACTAATTTTCATCCATCAATAGCATTTGTGTGCTTAGTGAATCAGCAAGATCTTTCTCTGAACATCTATACCTGTCTTCCATTTTTCAGACTTAGCAACCAGTGGGGCTGTGGCTATTTCTGTCCAAAGAGTTCTAAGTAGTGGCAGAAATCCAGCACCCCATTTCTGTGTCTTCCTAGACTGCGGAGACCAGGGATGACTGTTCTAGAAGTTTCAGCAACAGTCTGCAGACCTCTCACCACAGGAGTCCCTGGTCTCATGGGATGTTTACACGGAGAGGGAAGCACATCTTCGTGTTGTAAGAAAGTGATACTTCCGGGTAAACTTGTTACCACAACACCAAGACTATCTTGATAGCATATTCGAAGAGTATAAACATAGGGTGCAAAAAGTTTCAGGTCTACTGCCAATTCCAATCATTCAGAAACTTAGATTGTTTCTAGGGAGCAATTTTTAAATTTAGAAAATAAAATGATCTAATACTGAGTCTCTACGTGGCACGGGAAGAGGGGATATTCCTGTACCTTGCAACATTTTCTCCCTAGATGTAAAACTTTACTTACATCTCTCAAATTTTTAAAGAAGAAAATTTTACAATTAGAAAGATCCTATATGGTCTTTTAGACAAAAATATAGAACAACACAAAATGAGTGAAAGTAGTTGCAATTCTATAATCCAGCTGTAATTATTGATAAACAGGGTACTAATGAATATAATGGGTTTTCACATTTAGATATTTTTTTCTTGAAATTTATGTAACCATAAAAAGATGAACACACATATAAACACATAATAACTAATATAACACGCATTTTTCATTAACATTTACATATATTATCGGATTGGTCTTAGATTGTTTCTATTTTATTGCATAACTTTTAAATTAAAAAATTCACCAGACAGAAGCCAGGTGTGGTGGCTCATGCCTGTAATGCCAGTACTCAGGAGGCTGAGGCAGGAGGATTGCCATGATTTCAGTGGGAGCCTGGGCTACATAGTGAGTCCAAGGCCAGCCTGTACTGCATAGTGAGACCCTGCCTCATAAACAACAACAACAACAAAAATCACCAGACATGTGTATCTGTATATATGTGTATATACTATCATCAAGTATATGATTCCTAGTGTTTGCAGTATATTCTATTTCTGAATGTGTGAAGCTCTCTTTACTTAGTGGTGTTCTTATACATTGGTTTGTTTCCAGATCTGAATAGACCATATAATTTTCCAGTAGCAAGAATATTTGATTTTAATTTTTAGGTTACATTTCTCATTTTTCTCAGATTAAGTTTCTATAGAAGCTTGGAATCAGGATATAACCATTCTTTTACAAGGCCTCTGATAAGTATTATAAATTCAACATCACTGGCACTGTGTATAGTAATTAGACCTAATAAAGGTTCAATTCATTTTAGGAAGGTATGTTGTCAAAATTGTGATTTTTATTTTGTCTATCATTGTTGTAGGTAAGGTTGTACATTTTCACAAGTACTGAAGGCTAATTAGTGGTGTTGTGATCACTCATCTACTGTTTTTAAGAATATTTTCTAAAATTATTTGGTTTTATATATTGACTTATGAGAATTTACTTCAGAGTAATAATGTTAGTTTTCAGAACTGCAAGATGAAATACTTTCTGATGATTCATGGAAACCTGTTTTCTCTTTTGTTTCTGGTAGAGTATATGACCTAGAAAGTTTTACATTTCCTACGTATTAAAAATCCTTGCATCTTTTTTACTGTAGTTTCTTCTTTTGTGTTATGTTTGGGCAAGCTTTTTTTTTTTTTTTTTAAGGACATAGTCTGTTCTTTAGTGATTTAATGATTTTACTCTCAGCATTTCACCTTTTATATAAAGGATGATTCTTTTAACATTCAATAATCACCAGTTAACTCGGCACCTTTTGTATTTGAAAATTCATCTATGTCTATCGATTTCAAAATTTCCCGTGTTATCCCACATAAGATGTTG
This sequence comes from Hystrix cristata, assembly GCA_004026905.1. NCBI lineage: Eukaryota > Metazoa > Chordata > Mammalia > Rodentia > Hystricidae > Hystrix > Hystrix cristata. Next base: position 12,713 of record PVJO010018068.1, on the reverse strand, counting down.
AAACTTTAAATTTGTTATCTAATGAAATAAATGCATATATAGAAAGTATTTAATTTTTATTTAAAGGGTAGAGGTATAGAAAGAGCCTGACTTTTGAGTCAGAACTGCATCTTTGCTATTTTTTAAGCTTGAATAGCAACTCGAATAATGTAATTTTCCAATTCGTCTTAAAAATTTCACTTTTTGATAGGAACGTACTTTTATTTAAGAGCAAATTGTATGAACTTCATATGCAAATCTAATCATGTTGTCAAAAGAATAGGCCTCATGTGGTCAAAATAATGTTTGTGCTCTTCGTTGTTGCTGCTTGTCTTCATGAGGAAGGATTTACGTATACTGCAGCATTGTCCCAAGGCCAAAATGTCTCTAATTGTATGGCAATAGATTTTTCAACTAAAATATACATAACAATATGTAGAAAAATTACAAATCAGTGGGCAATGATATTTTTAGTGATATAAAAGTGATTCATCTCTTAAAATTGGGTTTTCTATATTAAAATAGATATGTACCTAAAACGCATTTTCTAATAATTTTTTCTTGTTATAAACTGCCCTCATTATCTCAGAGTAATATATCTGGATTTGATACGTTGATTGGTTCTTTGAAATTGAGCTCTTCAGTAGATGATGTTTAAATATCAATCGCCTTATGAATATTTAAATTCAAGAAATGTCAAATGAAAGGTTTGCTCATCTTATTTACTTTTAAGAGTTCTTCAGAAATATCAGATAAAATGAGTTCATAGTTTAAAACTTTTAAAAGGCTAGTCTTTGCATAGTAATACTCCAAAATAGTCAAGGGGAAAATACTCAAATATAATGCTATTTTTAGGCATATTAAAAGAAAGTTTTTTTATTTTTTAATTTCAGCAAATTATGCGATACTAAACTTCAAAAACAATTTCCAGTTAAATCTTGATTTAAAAGAATGAGCTTAATTCTAAACAGATGCATTGAAATGAGAAATCAATTGTTTTAAGCAGTTTTGTGTGACTAAAATAAATAGCATTACAGTGGCCAGTTTTGTCAATTTTCATTTTTTACTGATTATACTTAACTTTTTGAGAAACTCCAAAGACACTATTTTCAGATAAATAATTAGTATTTCAAGTGTATGTTGAAATATATTGAATCTGTAAACCAAATAATATCTATCTATGTACATTTTAGCTGTACGGATAAATTTTTATTCATTTATATATTCTTTTCAAGGAGAGGTTCAATTGAATTCTCAAAAAAGCATTTTCTTCTTCTTTTTTTTTGGTGCCGGGGATCGAACTTAGGACCTTGCGCTTGCTAGGCAAGCACTCTGACCACTGAGCTAAATCCCAGCCCCCATTTTCTTCTATTGTATTGAAGTTCTTTAATTCAGGGAGAGGTGGGGAAATGTAGAACAAAGGTTTCTAAATTATAGTAAGAGAGAAGCACGCTGTGCTGTGCCATTTACAGAAGAATGACTACAGAAAGCAATAATGTACTGTACATTTTAGAAAACTAGAAGAAAGGACTTTGGAAATTTTCACCCTAAACAAATGATAAATGCTTGTGAATATAGATATATTTAACCTGATTTAAAAATTCAAAATATGGGGGTCAGGGATTTAGCTCAGTTGTAGAGTGCTTGCCTAGCAAGCACAAGGCCCTGAGTTCAATCCCCAGCACTCAAAAACAAAAAATAGAAAAAGAATTACATGATATGTGTATTTTAAACTTTCTTATTTCCCCCATTAATCTTATAGCTTTTTTGGTTTTATGTACCATTTAAAAATTTAATTAAAAATAAATAAAGCAAAAAATGTTTATTCTGGAAGCCATGTCTAAAACTTGCTTCTTTGGCCTTTCCAAAGAATTGGTGTACATCTGATGCCTATTCCTCTCATTAACATAAAAATAAATTGATTAATCAATGTGCTATATACATGCTGAAAGTCATTTGCTTACAGTATTTATCCATTGGCTGTAAGAACTTCAATATTCTCTGAATATTGAATACTTACGTCCTTTTACTGTCTGAGCATAGTTTAAAGGGGCAGACACAAAGAACAAGTTAAAAGCCATAAAAAGACTTACTGAAAATCGAAATTTGCAATTTGTTATTCATATGTAAGAATACTAGTATTATGAAAGGGTCAGACCGAATTCCGACCGAATTCATTGAAACATACAGTCATAATGTTTGCAGAGGTGGTTTATGGAGTGAGAGCGGAGGGTGACCGCATTCAGGGTCCCGAGAGTTTTGTAGGCCAGCTTGTCTCTCCAATATTGACATATCCTAGGCCTGCCGTGCTCGCTACTCCCCTTCCCCACCCACACACCCTTGAATTGCCTTTTGTTTTTGACTTGGTTCATCTCTTTGACTCACCCTTTAGTTGTTAACGTTACATCTCATCTCCCTGACACTCAGATAATTTGACTTGTTTCAATCTCAGACTTCACAAAGCGTAAGTGTGTCACCTGTCTTGCTTGGTTTCCTTCTACCTCCTACCTTTAAAAATCACAACCCGTCCCTCAACCTGCCCTAGTACTTGGATTTCCATCATATCTATAATTAGCTTCTGCAGACTTTTTTTTTTTTTCCTGCAGACTTTTTGACAATGAAAAAGACAGTCAAAATAAATCAGTCTTTCCTGGATCAGAATATTTTTTTCTGTCTTCACATGATTTCCTAAGAAGTCATTAGATTCCTAAAGTTTGAGTGTCTTGTTTTTGTTATTTTTCTCTTTTAAATAAAGTAAAAAAAAATACTATAAAACACTCATATTATTTTCCTGAAAACAACAAATACTAATACAGCATTACAATTTTTAAAAGAAATCCCCTGTGAAGTTGAACTCTACGATGGGACTCATCCCAGGCTCATCCATTCTCTTCTTGGTAAATTTCACGTACTGATTGTTCCCTCTTCTTATCCTTTGGTTCTTAACATTATATAAAACTGTACTTTTCAAGATCAAAATAATTTCTAAATTGCTTAAAACAGTGGGAAAATCTCCAGCTCTTAAATAATCTAACAGTCTCATTTGTTTCCTTGAATGCATTCACTGCCCCAGCATCCCCCAAACTGTTAAATTCAAGGCCAGCAAACTAAGTCTTGTTTCCTTGTTCCTTTTCTTAGAGCTTTCAAAATCGTCGTTGACTCCGTTGCCTCCTGTAATTAAACTCATCGGTCTGTAACTTCATTCCTTTTCATGACTCGGAATGAACCAAAGGCTGGCAAACTCCTGTTTTTAAACTTCGCCTTCGTTTTCTCCTACTTGCCATTTTACACTTGTATGTGAAAGGGGATCCCTAACTCCCTAAACCTGATGGACCATCCGTCTTCTTCATTTCTGGGAATGATGCTTCATTCCAGCTCTCAATTAGGAGTTAGATCTTTGGTCTAAATGGTTCTCATTTCTCTCACATTCCACAACAAACCCCGTGAGAAAGCTTTGTTGCTCACCTACAAAGCATACATCATCATTCTGCAAAACATCTGTCTCACTGGGACGCAAGGGTCACCTTCTCATGTGGATGACAATAACCTTATAACTTACTTCCCACGTAATGTGCTTGGTAACTTTCTACTTAGTCATGACTGCGATGATGATGATGATTCTTCTAGAATTAAAGATAGAGTACTTTTTTATTTTTCCCTTAATACTTTTCTACACTAAAAGGTTATTACAATACCCTGCAAGGCTCTATAAAAATCTGGCCTCCTCTTTCCTTTCTGACCTTTACTACTTTCCAGCTTCACACTCCTCTCCTTTCGCACAGTTCCCGTTATTTGCTGGACATGTGGCGATGTTCTTAATTTTGGCATTTTACTTGAAATTCTCTTCCCCTAGATGTCCACATTGTTCTTACCCAGTGGTAGATTGTTAAAATTAGGTCATACTGGAGTAAAGTGAGACCTTATTCCGATATAATTGATGTCATTTTAAGAATCCAGCCGTGTGAGGTCAGAAACTCACATGGAGAATGGCACGTGGCCGCCAACACAGAGCTCAGAGTTAAGCAAATGCCAAACATGAGACGCCCGAGGGCTGCTGGCAAAGCAGCGGAAGGCAGGAAGAGGCCAGGACGGATTCCCGTTTGCGGGTTTCAAGTGGAGCGTGGCCCCGCCACAATCTTGAGTCCATAGTTGCAATCGCTGGGACTGTGAGACAAGGCATTTCTTCTGTTTTCATCTCCCAGTTACATGGTACATTGTTAAAGTGACCCTCAGACACAAATACAGGGCGACTTGGGTAGAAGTTGGGGGACACCCGTGAAAAGTGCATATTTGTAAAGATTTGCATCTTGTGTTATGTTATTTACGAACATAGCCAATTTTTCTTTAAAAATAAATAATCTATGGCTTCTCCAGCAGCATTTCAAATAGTGAAGAAAATATTCTCTCGTTAAGTCTTAGAGATTCTCTGAGTGAGGCAAAGGAAATATATGTAACAACATGGTGCTTATCACTTCGCTAACCTCTCCTGCTTGAGTTCCCTGTTACCCTATCATTTCAGATTGTTCGCTATGGCAATAGGGATTTTCTTTTCTTTCCCTATGTGTTTTCTTTGTCTCTTAAAATTACTAGTATGATTTTTTTCTTGTTCCCAAACTTTGCCAAAAGTGCAGTATTAGACATAAGGGTGAGATTTATAGAAAGAACAACAGCAAAAAACAAAACCAAAAAGAAAAAAAAAAATGGTCTCCGGCAAGGTACTTGCTTAATTTCAGCCGCCATTCAGAGGTAAAAAATTACTCTGGAACTGAGCATGAAACACTAACCATGTTTATGACTTTCTTCCCTTTCATTTCTTCTCTGTTCCAAGAGAGAGCTCTTTAATTCTTGAAACATTCATTATTCAAGTATATTTTTAATACTCACTATGTTTATGCACTAAAATTGCACTGGGAACAAAGAGGTTGTTTAAAACATCAACCCTTCCAGAAAAGAAATCAAGTCTTATAAAGTACAGAGATAGTCTGAAATCAAAGACATACTTAAAACATTGTTTTTACTGGGTTTAAAATGCTGGAACATATTTTCAGAATGTCATTTGTAAATGTAGGGATTTAAAATAAACAAGTAGTAAGGAATACTAATATTAATATAAATGATGAGATTGTCAGAGTTTATATATTGATGTCCCCCAAGAGCCTAACACACTCACGGGTGAAGCTTTTGGAAAGTCACTGGCTAATGGGGGCATATAGCTGACTTGGCATTAGTGGGTCTGGCCGGGTTGGAATAGGTTGGTCCCTCAGGCTGCCGTCTGAAAGGGTAGATCTCCTTCCCTGGCTCTTGTTTTCTCTCTCCGCTTCCCGGTGACCCCGTGGTGAGCAGCTTTTCCTCCACCACACCCCTCTGCCGTGCCCTCCTGCCTTGGAGACAGCCAACTATGGGCTACAAGAGCAAGCCAAAATAAACCTCCCCTGCTTTTACGTGCAGATGTCTGGTATTTTGTCCCAGAGATGAGAAAAGCGTCCAAAACAGAGATTGATGTGTGTTTTACATCTTGATAAACACTTTCCTTGTGGAGTACACCACTGCTCCATATCCCTTTAAATTTAACGAGTGTAATAATTGACATAACTGAGAAAACCGCAGAGAGAAAACAAAAGAGCTCGGGAACAGAGGTGATTTGTATTATAAAACTGAGTTCTAGATCTTTCATGCAGTCTTGCCCTTCCCGGGTTGCTGTCTATGTGTCTCACTCTTACTATTCATCCTTTTATTTTGCACTTGGGGAAACACACATTGGGCAATCATTAGATTCAGACATGATATTTAATAGGTGCCCATCATATGTTAGGTGTCACCAATATTTCTTCACTCTGACCAAAACTGTTCAAGAATTAATCTAACATCAGTGCAGCCTGCCATTGTATTTACACCCCACTAAGATAATGAGATCATTTGCTTTTTCTCCAAGTCCACTAGCTCGTATCTCAGTTTCTTTTCTGTGTTTGTGTAGTAGCGAGGCAGATTCTGTCCTCGCCCTTTTGTCCACTTGCTGCAAGACTTTTGTCTAAATTGAGCAAGCGGACCAACTGCAAGTCATTCTCTTTCTTTTGTTCATCTGGTTTATATCCCTTCTTCCAGTTTAGGGTTATGTTATTATTTATTAGGAACATTGCATCTTCTGTGATGTCTCTTACAGGGTTCAGCATGCTTGTCTCTTAATTTTTCTTATTCCTTTTTTTTTTTTTTTGGAGAGCTTTATTGACGGTAGGAAAAGAAACAGGCTCAGCAGGGTGAGCTTGGGTCAAGTCAAAGTATGAAAAGAAGTACAGTGCACAGCATCAGAATGGGCCACTATGCAAGAGAGAACACAGTGGCTGTTTCTTAATTTTTCTTTGCTATAAATTAGTTTGTAAAGGGTTTTTTTGGATGCAAATGAATAAAAACTTAATTGTTTTTAATGCTTTATTTGTTGAGTATCTTTAATTTTACCATGTCAACTGAACCTGCAGCCCACTGAGGCAGAGTCTATTTAGTTTGCTTGGTTCCACCTAGTATCGCTTCTCTCACTTCATTTTGTCATTAGACGAAATGGATTTTGTTTATAATGCTATCACCATAAAGCACTTTTCCCCAAGTATCACATTTCACTTATACACATTTCACATTTACACATTCTCGTATTATCATTTCTGGAAGACTGAATTGCTTTCTTTATTTTTTTCTTACATTTGAGTACTGAGAATAATGCTACACATGCTTTCCTAACTATAGTAAACATTATGATATATACAACATTATATGTTAAAAATACCAACCCTGTTACTGCTCCTATCAAGTATTCCTGTAAGTAATATAATCTTAGCTAATATTTATTGAGCATTTTTCTATGTATGATATGTCATCACGTTTAGTCATTCCAATACACTATGAGGTGTCATTTTATTATCTATTTACAGAAGAAAAAACAAGACACTGAACCTTCAAGCAGCCATGTTCATAAAGCTAATGACTGGCTGTGTCCAGATTTGAATTTAGTCAGCGTGATGCTGTGATTACTCCACGTTTTTCTTTACCAAGAAGTAAGATTTCAAATACTGTCTTGAGAGCCCCAGAATAATTGCATCCATGAAATTCTAAAATGAACACCCTGGAAAACAGAGGAAAGCTTGTTACATGGTAGCCGTTCAATGAAGATGTGTGTGAATGGGGTTATGAGGCAGTTTATGAGTGTAAGAGCAGCAAACTTAATTGCCTTAAAAGTCAAACTTCATTAGAAAACCGTACTTTGGATATACTGAGAAATAATTGAATTGAAACATTTTATTATATGTAGCATATTATTTCAACTATTGTTGTCAGTTTACACATTCAGCTAGGTACTACACATTTTAAGAGTTTTGTCTTTAGTAGTTTTCTTCAGAAAGTAGAGCTTACATTAAAAATAAACCTTTGAAAAGAGCAACCTAATCCAGGAAAAGTGTTCATTTTATAGAGAATGACTTGACAAGTTAGAGGTCTTTTTCTAGACACTGGGCTTCATTAAATCAAGGGGAATAGCACAGTCTAATGCCTGACAATTTGCACCCTTCATATATAATTTAAATTTTTCTGCACCATCTATTCCTACTGGTGCATAGTTATCCGATATTCTATTAAATGAAAAGTCTGAGCTTTTAGTCCAAAGTTCCAAAGATCAAGCATTATGTTCTTTTCTCACACACATTTTGAGGTGTCAACATTTGTCACGCTGATTAAACCCCTTGTGACACAGCTAAGTAGTAAAACAGTCTGGTGGTAGGACACAAGGTACCGCACAGTATGTTTGTAAGGAAGTACCTCCGAGAAGGAAAAGCATACATTTTTATATGGTGCCACTTTAATTGTATTCCACAGACTACATTTAAAGTTAAAAGTTTATAAAAAATTAAAATTTTACGGGTAATGCTTCCTCCTGGCTTAAAAGCGCAGCTGATATTTATGAACAAATAAATTTATGATACAGTGAATATATTTTTCAACACTTACAGGTATTCTCCAGCTCACAACATCTGCCAAGCATGAATGACAAGAATATTTTCAATTTTAAAGGAATTCTACAGTTTAGTATAATAAAAATAAAGGTGAACAAATTGGTATGTGGGATTATTTAAAAGGTTTACATTCATTTCAACAGTAAGTCCAGGCTTACTGTAGGAATTTAATAAAAGAATATAAGAAATTGTAATTTTCTAAGGTTAAATAAGTACTCAAATATGTAAGTAGGGCCAAAGCTACCCCACACAATTATTTTTCTCAACTTAATAACTTTTGGAGTAATCATTTCTACACCAAATGTCTAAGCAGACAATTTATTTGCCTCTGGATTATATGAAGAGAAATTCTAAAGTTCAAATTTTAAATCTAGACAAAAAGATTAGCTTTTCAACAGATCCACGACCCAAATGTTGTCTTTTCCACTCTGCTTTGTCTCCTTTTATCACTGGCCATGTCTTCTAATAGATGTTTACTTTTGTCATTTCTTCAAACCCATAAATTCATGGCTTAGAGGGAAATTTGTGTTTCCAACTTGAATCTCCTTGGAATGCTAAGAACTGAACATTTCGAAAGTCCACAGAAAGGGGACGGCGGTTAGTAAGTTTGTTCAGGTATCCCGAGTGTGAGGACACCATGAATCACTGAAAACACAAAGTCCTGGGGGCAGAGAGTTCACTGTACATTGCAGATTTACTACTGAGGAGAAAGGGAATGAGACATCAATGGGAACTAAGATTCAAGAGGAAAATCACTTTCCCCGCTTACCTGACACATTGTGTGTTTACCAGGTTGTGCTTCTCCAGTAACAGGTGGAAGCGTTTGCATACATTGTAGAGACTGCAGATGGCTTTCTGCTGAGAAAGCAGGCAAGCCCAGGAGGTCACTCTGGGAATAATTGAAGTCTCCAGCTACATCCTCAGGACTGCTATCGTTTTTGAAACAGACCTTATCATTTGGTGCCTTACCACATTTTTCTGTGTTTGAAACATATGTGCTCTTGACCCACTTATGAAAACAAAAAACACAACAAAACCTAACACCCACGAAAGCAAAGCTTAGTAGCACAAATGATTGGAATGTCTGTAAAAACAGCCTCCCAGGAGAACAGGATGCTACTGAAGTTCAGATCAGCAAATATCGCTGTTTCATTATTTTTGCATGCTTCAAATATGTACCTGCTGCTTTGCCAAACTTCTGAATGTGACATTCTGTCTTTACAAATGCTGGGCTCTAATGTCATATTTCAAGAAATGAAGGAAACCGAAACACTTGAAGAGACAATCCATTTTAAAAGGTTTTACCGGACTAAATATTGAGCTTTGTTCTCGAAACTGGCATATACCGGCCCCACTCACAGTGGGTCAAAATGTTTATCTCTTTTTTAAAGCAATGGTGGCAAAAAACATCAAAGAATGGATGTAATAGTCTAATGGCATTTTGGTTGATAGTTTATTGGTTGGATGTAGACCGAAGACAGGGGACCTCAGTGTTCTAAGGATTAGGAAAGGCAAGTATTTCCTAATTTGTGTTCCTAATGAAATAATGCATTGATATTAAGTATAGGAAAGCAATTTAAATTTGCCAGAACAGAGATAGGAACTTATTTCAAATGAAAATTGCTCTTCAGTTATTATCATAAACATGTCTGAAATGAAGAACAACCACTCTTCAGTGTGTTGATATCCTAAATACATTTTCCTCCAAATACCTTCAACAGAAATGGCATTGGGTGGGGAATTTGTGGGAATATCAAGATAAAATTGCTCTTCTTTTCGTAGGTCAAAATTTTCCAGGGTTGTCTTAGTAAACTGAAAACATGTTTCAAATAAGTTTAAAATTATTTCGAGATGTAGATATCAAAATTTTAAAGCAAATGATACTATGCTAACATATCAACTTTACACAGTGAAGCAGTAATGTAGTAGTTTGAATAATTTCAGTCAGTGGTAAATGTTATACACAAAGGGAGAGTGAAGGGATGAACAGAGGAGAAACCTGGGAAAGGAGGCTGATTACAACAGGGTGCCGGGGACAACCAAGAAGTGACCTGACTAACTGAGGGACTGAGTCATAAAATGATCTGTGAGAAGACAAAGAGAAAACCAGGATGCTGCAAAGTGCAAGAAACCCGAGATGGAAACCGACCTGATCAGGTTTGAGGAACAATAACAACTGAGGTGGAAAGTGGAGGCAACAGGGTTGGCAATGTAAGCAAGACCAAGTCAGGTACAATGATGGAAAACATTGAAATCTGTGAAAACACTGAATTCCATGAAAATCATGGAAAATACACAGATTTAATGACAGGAATGGCACAAGGCTGTGGACTGGTTAAAGCATAAGTGTGAATGCCTAACAGTATGAGCTAGACAAGTCGGTTGCCCCCCTATCAATTTCAGCTCTAATCTTATTGGCTATGACACAAAGCAAATTCTTATTTTCTTTACCTGGGAAATGGGAAAGTAAATGCAACTCTTAGCAGGTTGATGTGAGAATCGAATGAATACATATACCAATCATAAATAAATATATATATATATATATTTAACAAACTTTTAACAAAATTGTTAACAAAATTTGTTAACAAAATTTAAGAAATTTTAACCAATTTAATTCTTGTTACTTATGGGAAAAAAAAGCAAAGGAAACCAATGGGAAACAAGAAGGCATTTAGGTGGCTACAGAATATGAAAGTCGGTTCTGGAAACCAACGAGTTCTTGACTAGTTGTTTGCAGTTGAAGTAACAGACGTTATTGGATTTCATATATATCATCACAGAAAAGCCAAGAGGACTGACAGATAGATTACAAGACTTGAGAGAGAAAGGAAGCAAAGATCATCACCAAACAACTGCTCAATACTTGTAGCAATTACTGAGATAGGAAAGATTATTGGCAGAGCTGAGTTGGAGTGCGACAGGAAGGAATCAAGAGCCTTCTCGGGATATATTAGGGCCTGAATTCTATTAGACATTTATACGGGGATATTAGGTAGCAAAGTATACAGTCTTAGTGAAGCTTTGACTATAGCTACAAATTTCAGAGTCACGGCATGCAGATGGTGTTAAAGCCTTGGGAGTGAACAAGAACAAATATGCACAGAGAGTGACTAGATTAATGCCAACCATTAAAGACTGAAATACTACAGTATTTGTGTGGAGCAACTAGAAAAGGAGTTGTCAGAGTACTAAGCAGAATCTATGGGGTTGTCATATTGACTGGGGAAGAGATCATTTGGAGTGGGATAAAGACTGACAATTAACTACTCAATTTGGGATTATGTAGGTTAATGCCCACTTGATGAGAATGAAAACCATGACCAGAGAGCAGTTTGAAAACAATTAAGAAGATCTGGGAGATGCAAATATGAAAGTACATTAATGAGTTTAAACAAAGATCATAGAGGGGCTAGAAGAAATACTATTGAATATTTGATTCACCTTTCAAACAGTGATTACTTCAGAAGCTTTGAAGTATTAGCAGGAATACAAATAAAAATATTGAAACATTTAAGTTCATACATAATAAAATTTCTTCCTCAATAGATACAAAGTGGCAGATATGTAAGATAAACAGTCTGTAGACCTGATGTCCAAGTGAGTAGTAGAGTTAAAAATATTACATATTTGTTTGGGAATTTTGCTGCATGAGTTGATTTTTTTTTTTATCTGCATTCGCAACATGCAACCAAAATGGGTTACTATGTGAAATGATAAACATGTTAACTTGCTTTAATAATAATTTTCATTGCTTATATGTCTCATAACTTCATGTTGTGTACCTTAAATAATCACAGAAAAAATTAAAAAAGTAAAAGTCCCATATAGAGAAAATTATAGAAATAAAAACAGAATAATGAACAAAAATATTGAATCACTATGACAAGCAAAATATGTGGCAAAAAGAATAATTTATGGGTAAAATATTAGCATAAAAGCATATAATATATAATATGTAGAAACAGATCACATGGAGGGTGTAAAGGTGAATGTGATTAATCAATTTTAAGTTAAAACTCCTACCAACCTTTTTTAATAACACCAAATGACAGAGAATACATTTAACACTACTGTATAAAACATTAATTAAAGCATTGTTTACTGAAACAAACATTTTAAAAATATAATGTATTGAGGCCATAAGTGTTCAATTATCTTAACATTTAAAATTTAACTAATTCATAAAAGTACTTAGCACAGTACCTATTTTATAGATAGTACTATTATTTTTAATAGTTATACACATGGACAAAGAATGGAGAAAAGCTCTCACAATGATTGGGATGGAAACTCTCAGAAAGACTGTGCTTGTTTTAGGACATTTCTTTATCATTACTGGCGTATGTTCATTTGTGTTTGTGTGTACTCCAAATACAGAACTGCAAATGATTCGCTCGTTCAGTGCCTGTCTCATCAGACTCCAAACTCCTAGAGTGCAGTCGCCTTGTTTCTGTCCTCATCGTAATTCACCAGTGACAAGCAAAAACACCTCAATTAGAATGATTACCTGTTTCGTTTACTGTTTCATTTACTATTTAACTTGGTTAATCATTATTTCTGATGTAGGGAAAGATTTGCAGATGACTTGAAGTTTTAAACATGCCTTGAAGTAGGAATGGGAGTTTGACAGAGACCAGACAACAAGGAAATTGGAGACGAATTTAAACGGTCCTTCAAAACACACCTAAGAGAACAGAACAACTAGGACTCGGAATTTAAAATAAAAAGTGTAAGTCT